>JAPYZR010002422.1:0-16957 GCA_030522945.1 Trichopria nigra
ATTTTTATTGTTGAAAAGCTCTGTCGGTAACTGTTCTACTTTAGAACCACCTTAAGAGGGTTCTAAAGTAGAACAGTTATCGACCTAACCTAAACACAGAAAAAGTATAAATGAAACAGGTTTGAAACATTTTTTCTAAATTTGGGCTTTGGAAGGGTGATTCTACGTAACATATACAATTATAAAAAAAATTCCGCTGAAATTGGTTAAAAATTAAACGAGAATTATCCGAAATAAATTTTTTTTGTTGCTGGTAAGAGAAAATAATTTATTTCGGATAATTATGGTTTAATTTTGAACCAATTTCAGCGATATTTTTGAGGATTGAATATGTTATGTAGAATCACCCATCCAAAGCCCGAATTTTGAAAAATTGTTTCAAACCTTTTTTATTTATACTTTTCCTGTGCTTAGGTTAGGTCGATAACCTCTTAAGAGGGTTCTAAAGTAGAACAGTTATCGATCGAGCTGTACAGCAATAAAAGTAGTATCAATAAAATATATGATTTAAACTTTTTTTCGCAATTTAGAATCTGTAAGGATGAATCTACGTTAGATACACTTTAGTCTCTAAAAAAATTGTAGTCAAAATCATTTAAAATAAAATGAGAACTTTTGGAAACTAATTATTACCAAGACAGGTAAGGGATATAGTAATAATTTATTTCGAAAAGTTTTCATTTAATTTTACACGATTTTTACTTGAATTTTCGCTTGAATCATCCATATATAACTAGATTCTGAAAGAACGTTTCAATAATTTTTTCAATAATAAAATGAAAAAAAAAAAAAAAAATGAAATAACACGCAACATGCAAGAAAAATATAAATCTGATAATATATAAATATAGATGTAATAAAAGAAGAATGTTGCAATAATCAACAACACAACTGTTACGCAATAATTACCATCAGTCGGTAATTGTTGCATAATGTTAAATATGACACGAGGTGGTATCTTCTATCGCAATAGAAATGGTTTTATGGGTTCGCATTTTAAGCAATGTTTTCACTTTTCTTTCGCAAATGTACCACTTTCTCCGGCAATCTTTTTCAGCATATGCGAAGAGAAATTGCTATTTTCGTCATAAATCATATAAATACGTAACCCAGATAGCAAAAAAGCGGACATACCTTGCTGTCTTGCTATCTGGGAAGATGATGTGCAAATATGAAGTGAATTCTTTCCGCGATATTTCCATTTTTTTTTTATTCAAACATTATTATATTTGAATACATTTACAATCGCGTCAAAAAGTAAAATTAACTGAAATTTTAAAAAATATTCACAGATTATATACACGCAATAAGAAATCAACCACAGCATATATATGTGTGTGTGTATGTATAGTTGACACAATCATTCACATATAGGCGACGCAATCATTTCCAAGTTGAACCATAATATAGTTATTTATAGTGAACGACGTTATACGAGATTTTACTATAATTCGAATTTAGACAACAGTGATACAAGTTTTCTTTCTAAATTTTCTTTCAAAATCTCGCAAATTATTTATTGTATCATCTTTGTTTCATAAGTTGTATTAATGTTAAAATTATAATAACTTTAAAAATAAATATCTGAAATTCAGCTATTTTTTTACTCCTATTTCGTAATATGTACATTGATGCTTTCTTCAAATGTGCACAGTTCATATGTGATTTATTTGAATATTAAGAAGATGGTCAATGATTTGTATCGATATTTGAATTGGGATGTCAAAAATTTCTTTAATTCGAACAACTTAAAATTACAACCATGTACTTTTAAGTTTTAGTAGCTGCATAAAAATAATCTTGTTTCTATTTACTTTTATAATGTTTTTAATAACGCGAATGTTTCAAAAGCAGCAATTTTCATTCATGTATAGGGAATGACGTCCATTCCAATGACTGTCCGTAAAGTGACAGTATGAAAATAGGATGAATTTTAATAAAATATAAGAATATACTATATATTTATAATGAGCGTCATCATCGAATGTTTAAATCACTTTAAAGATATTTATATGAACTCGATGCCAAGACATAATTCGAACCACGTAGTGAGAAAAATCTATACAGTCTTATAGAGGCCACATATATTTTTGAAAGTTTTACAATTCAAAAATTAATCCTATTTAATGTGAATAAATATATTATTTGTCAAAACGACATTATTACAGTAAAGGATCAAAGAGTTCTATTCGAATGATATTAAAAGATAATCATGTATATTAAATTTTAGAAAACGCCAATGAATTTAAATTTCGAAATAGTTCTGTACAACTACAATAAAACAAATTTTAAGTGCTAGTAATTATTTTGTTTTGTAAAATATATCTCACAAATTGATTTTCCGATGTTTGCAACAAAAATAAGAAAATATATTTATAACGCGACAAAAAAAAATATACAAATGACTTCTCGTTAAAGGATGCATACTAAAGATTCATTATTTTATTTGATTAATGGATGAAACGACCAAAACTTCCATAATGAGATACCGAGATAGGATAAAGTTATCCAATTATTCATTTCGGCCATTGTTTTTCTTCATTGTTCAACCGCAATTATTTTTAAAAAATCATGAAAGATAGAATGCACGATTACTTGTACGTTGTTCGATCACGTTTTCACATTTCTCCAGTGAAGTGTATATGCAAAGTACAACTTTCTCTGGTATTAGCTTTTCGCAGATATATAATACGGAACCGCTCTCGTCTATTGGCATTCATTTCACCCGCTTCTACTCTTTTGTACCTGCTGATCAACACCTTGCTGGTAGGGGGGGGGGGGGGGGGGCTAACCCCCCGCTAACAAAAAAACAATCTATACAAATATAGTAATACTATTTATTTTTAATTTAATCGAACACCGCAGAATTTGTCATGGAAGTCGAGAAGAGGATGTGCTTATAAATAGGATATTAATTCAAGATCACTCTTTCGGTGTTAAATTTCCTCTTGCTTACCGTAATCTTTCTTCCGGATTCAGCCATTGAATTATGGACCAGGAAAGAGATCGAATAAATATAAATTATTATATAGAATATACGAATGTCGTATATATATATTCATAATGATATCGTCATCATCGAATGTTAAAATCGTTTTAAAGATATTTATTTGAACTTTTCGACATATTTCGTGAGTTAAATATTACAATATCTATATATATGGGCCACTTTCTTGGATATATTTTTAAATTTTAGTTTTACTATATTTTCCTTCCAAAAAGTAATGAAAATATGGTAATTTGGAAGCTCTACAAGCCAAAAAAATATCGACTTTTTATGAAGTTATAATTTATTTGATAATTTCTCTCCATTCAGTCATTTCGGTATTTTTATTACCGTTTTACTAAAAATTATAAATAAAAATTGTCCAGTGCGTTTTTTGTAGGTTTTTTTTTTGCATTTTACATGTCCCCGTGAAATTTGGTGAAAAAAACATATGATGGCCATTTTTTTTCAAGTTACCAAAATCAATATTTTGAACCCAATCTGTGGTACTGGTAGGAGTAAAAATATACCACTGTACAGAGAATTTAATAATCCATAATTCGATACCTATACATATTAGACAGTTTTCGAAAAATTCAAAATGGCGGCTGAAATACTGCAGGCGCACCTTGACAAATATATTAATTTTCAATTAAAACACAAAATTCATAATTGTATATAATTATATATATGACGATATGTTATTGATTTTTATTTATATTTATTAAACGAAAAGGGCAAGACGCGCGCGTTCGTATATATGCAAGTCTATAGTATATATATATAAAACGCTTCCATATTTTGACAAACATTCAACATTATGTGTATGGCACGGATGGAGACTTCTGTAGGGCAAATGGTAATTGACAAAAATCTGATTTATTTTACGTGTGTATTTATTTTATGATCTAGGTTAGAATAGATATTCTGTTACAATAATTCTTAAAGTATAACCTAACATTCTAATTCTACGAACTAACTACAATAAAATACCACCGTTTTGTGTGTTAAATATAATAAATTAATTAGTGACGTTGAGAAAACGTTGAGATTCAAAAACCATTTAATTTAAAAATAGGGAAAAAAAAGTTTTAATTCAGTCAATTTACTGCAGAGTCCAAGTATCATTTGAGATTTCATTATAATACATTTAAATCTTCATTTTTAACTGGTCAATAATAGTTCTAAAATATAGCTGTCGAAAATACGTAAATAATAAAATAGCTTCGCCATTATGTCTTTCTTCGATGCTATTTTATATGATATGATGTCTCCAAATAGTCGACGTACAACGGAAATTCCGTCGAATACGATTTCGACTCATAATATTGTTTCACCGACGGATTATTGTCATAACGAACAAAGTAATTAGTGTCTCTTATAACGTCATAGGCGTCAGATTTGGAGCAAGCAACCATTTTTTCATTCTTCGTACTTCATTTTCGTGCTCTTTTACAAATTCTGCACAATTTATACAATTGATATCCTTGAAGTAGAGCACAACGAATTGAATAGGCAACTTATTTACGAATAAGTTAGCAACCATCCTCTTCAGAACATGTATGTATACTGACGTACGTTTCAAATTTCTGCCAAACAGTTTCTTCCTTCAGTTTAGTCAGCACTTAATTTGTTTGATATTTCAGACCTCCACTGGAATAGTCGTTCTACAGTTTTTACAGAGTTTATGCTCAAAGATGAAATGGCAAAATATAACGTTGTCCAGTTGTTTATGCCTATCGGGTCGATCTCAGCACCACTTGCCAACAATAATTCGGTACACGTTAAACTTCCGCATTCGGCTGTCACGTGTAAAGCTACACGGAAATTCACATCAATGTGATTCAACAGTATAGTTGTGCAACATCTTTATTGTCGTTGGTTACTGGAGAATGTGGTAAGCTAATGTCGTCCCCGACAAGCATTCGAATGGCATAGCCAAATTTAATGAATAATTCAATAATCTCTTTCGGGCCAAATTTCACAAAATTATGCATCTCCAAGCCACTAAAACAGTCTGTGGAGTCAATTTTATATCCATGTTGCAATATTAGTTCGAGGATTTCAAAAAATGTTTCTTTATACCATCCACTTACTTTCCTTTCGTCCACTTATTATAATTAATGAAGGATTGTAGTTGAAATTGCAGTGAAAGAAATTCATTTTCAACTCCGAAAACGTTTCAAAAAGGGCAGCCACGTTTTTGACAAGCCGTAGGTGAGAAATGCTTCGAATAAGGACCTATATAATAATACATCAAGGTGTAAATGGGAAGTGAGACATAGGAACACATGTTAATTTTACGAAGATCGTGATTGGCGGATGAAACTACCGCACCGTGCAAGTCATAATTTGGCTATCACGTAGAGTTGACAGAAATATCAGAAAAATGGTTCATTAAACTTTTCAATATAAATAATTTATTGACGATATATAAAATAATAACATTATTTATTCGTACAAATTAAAAGTTGATTCATCAATCATTCGATCATCATTGACTGGTATCACACTCCAATGTTCAGGTATATCCTTTCGCAAATAAATCACGTTTCACAATTTCTTTCAAAGAGGAGCAGCTTTCTCTGCCAATCGTTTTCCGCAGACACCGCGACCCTGCGAAATCCGCATCGCTCCAGTATAATGTTCTCTACGTGAGCTTCCATGTCACCTTTGTACTTTAGCTTTTCGAGTAAAGGAAATTCGCCGGCATTCGCTCGCCTTAATCGCCGAGAAGCGTTTCGATATGACTTCCAAGTTTGAGGTTCGACAACGATTAAATTGCAGACATCGCAGACCTTACGCAGAAACGTCACCAGACCCTCGTCACCGTGATTGAGATGAATCCACATCGTTATCGAGAAGCAGAAAGCCACATCGAAACGGTCTCTTTGCAACTTTTTCAGGTACGACGTCAAAATCGAATCTCGAACGTCAGATAGAAAATCGAGGCTTTCGAACGTTACGTCTTGCGAATGAGGCTTTTGCTCGCGAGCTCTCTCGATCAATATTGGATCGAGATCGACCCCCAGGAACGAAACTTCACGGTCTGCTACCTCTGACGAGAGAAAATTTACGAGTTCTATTGTCAGGTCCTGAAAAAAAAAAGAACAGAATGAACATATATATCGCGACACAATACTATAACAATACTCTAATCATATTTAGTTGGAATATCGCAGTCTGCAATATTACAGCAACACTGCATCAATACTAAACATATCAATGTAGGACTGCTGATCAAACATATAAAATGATGTCTCATTTTAATCGCCCAGTGTAATAATCCAGTGGTACCAAGGAGTTTGACCTTGAACTCGATTGTCAAGTCAGTTACAATGTCAAAGTGATTTTTTTAAATGGGAACCTCTACTTTTGATCCCGGATTTTAAAAGAGCGAAAAATTTCAGGTTCAAAACGATATTTTCAAGAAGGCCATGGCAAGGTCGAATGACCTTCTTGAAAATATCGTTTTGAACATGAAATTTTCCGCTCTTTTCAAATCCGGGATTAAAAGTAGGTATTCGCATTTAAAAAATAAATTACCTTGACCTTAAAATAACCTTGAAAATAGAGTTCAAGGTTAAGCTCCTTAGTACCATTGGATGACCCTCTCCCTCCCCTTCAGCTTTTGTCTACATCATTTGCCTCTATCTGGTTTAGATTCCGCAAAATTCCTGTGGGCGATTAAAATGAGACACCCTGTATATATAAACAATTTCCAGAATGATATGGAAAATGTTGTTGGTCCCCTAGTAGACCTATATACTTCCAGTCGCATAATTGAACGCATAGTTGATCGGTATGACGAGATTCGAAAAACGAAAAAAACTTCATCAAACTGTTAATTTTAAGTGGCATCAAACATCGCTCATCTGCAGGAGTTGCATGCTCTTTCAATTGTTTTCCACGGACATGAGGTCCTTACAACATCTGTTTGTCGACTTACCCCAGCATTACAACCCACGTCCAGCGCTAGGTACTTCCGGTCCGGAAAGGACGTCCGCCATACTCCGTGAGGAAGCTGGCGCACGCGCTCCGCCGCTGAATGGAACTGATAATAATTCATGAAGTTTCCGTGCCTGCTCGCGCCTGGATCCGTTACGTTCTCCGCCTCGTTGTCAGCCTTTGTATATTCCATCCCACTCGCCATAATGGACGGACCTTCTTTAACCTGACAACAACAAAACAAAACAAAAAACACGCGATTCACCAACGGTCTTAACAACAGTATATATTATACGTACGAAGTTGATATATATGGATGTATGACAAGAAAGAATTATTGTGCGATGTAAGAGGCGTCGAGAAATCGATCCTCGCTAAAGAAATTAATTCCAGTATCAAAATGTGATTGATCAGATCATTCTGTTATTATTATACGAAGCAAGAGAAATTGTAAGCTTATACGTGACATAATTTTTGACACCATTTTTACCAGGCATCTTATAATTGTCTTTGTCTGCTTTACGTCAGGATCAAGAGTTTATAAACAAAGAATATAAGCGCATATAGAAGCCAAGCTCAGGGACAATAGGATGTCGTCTCATTGCTTATACATTTTTCTCATGATTAAAAAACCATGAAATATGGTCAGAGGTTTTTGGAGTTAAAACTTTACTTCAATTCATGAAAATAAACACTGATTTCATTGGGCAGCCCAGCAAATGAAAATGCATTGAAGTTAATTCAAAGTTAGCGAGAATCTGGATTCTTTTGTATATACATTCTATACCGCTAAGAGGTTTTCTTCGATTTTTTTTTACTGTCAAAACTATATGTGCGTTACGTGGATACCAGTTACTGGCCTATACGGAATCCTGCTGTATGAAATTTCACCGTGTTAAATTCATTCTGTGTTTATGTGTCAAACCCTGACGTAACTCAAATTCCAAAAATCGTTTATCTAAAAATTTTAAGTTAGGAAGTTACATTACCGACAAAGCTATCCTGTCGCAGACATCTTCAATATTCAACAGATCTATGGTTAGGTCTACAATAAACGCAGTTTTGCGATCCAACTTATTTTGGTGCTTATCTGACTCTTAATACAATACAAGAACTAGTTCACGTATGTATACTAGAAAATGGCAACTCGATCCGCAGACAAAATGTAAAGAAATTGGACCAATAGCAGCTATATACATATATTATAAAATCTTTTCATTGGTTGAATTTGCTCGTGCTTGTCTATTCTGCGTTTATATTGTATATCGAGTCCTTGTTCGCAATATTTCTCAATCACAGCAAATAATGTAGCTTATTCTCCCATTACATACTTTAAAGCCACCGTGCATATAAGTTATCTGAATGGAGTTTTTAAGTTCGAAATTGCGTGACAAAGTCTTATTATCTAAAGCAGAGCAACACAGTGTTTGTATTACCTCGTCGTCTTTTTGTGTTGAGTCGATAATGCGCATTTGTTTGCGAGCGATCTCGCCAAGCTTCGATAGCTATTATTCTTTAGAAAAACACCACACCATGAACAAAACACTACAATCACGCGTATATGTATAACGTGTTTCAGAACTGTTAGGCTCCACGTGACACGAACATGTTCCGCAAGTTGTTTCCAATCGCTAATAGATGGCGCGAGTACGTCCCAAAATGCGGCACTTCAAAAAGCTTGGAGTTTATTTTGGCCCTCATTTTAACCAAACGAGATAATTGTCAAATTTATATAAATTGTAAACGATAACATGATTTATAACATCTTTACTACAATTTCGTTGATATTAATTATAATGTAAATTTTCCAAGATATAAATATAATAGATATTTTACGTTGCACCGTAAAATAAGCAGAAAATAATGTAATATACTTGTAATAATTAAGAACCAAGGAAATCACTTCAAGGAAATCCTCTTCGACTATTTCATCATTCGATTTGTAACGTCTGGAGGAGAAGGGCAGTAATAAGGGCCTGCTGTCAGTTCAGGGAGAAGGTGAGAAAAAGATTCGTTAACGACGAGAGGATTGAAATAATTCGCTTGTGTCCGAGACCCAGATCAGTGTAACCTTCGATCGTTGCCCCTCAGGGCCGAACTTACGAGAAATTCATTGACTGCTCCAATTTGAGACTTTCGATTCGTCCAGAGGAAACAAAGGATGCGGAATCGATTTCTAAAATTCATTCATGCATCTAATATCCTTTAATTACAATTATATACTGACTGTAGGTTTTATTTTTCTCATTTCGAACATTAATTAATATCAAGTACAGTCGAAGGATCATAACAAAAAATTGACGATGCGTACTATACTTTGGAACAAAATCGTTAATTTCTGTTCAAAGGACAATGCTTATTATCAGCGAATTACAACCTAGAGACTTTTTGTAAATCTTCACACGTAAACGAAAAGAGTGGAAAAACGACGAAGAGATATAGGAATTTAGAAAATTGATAATAGCAGATAATAGTTCTTGATAATTGATGAAAAAGGTGGATTCAACGAAAAATCAACATTCGCATATTTGTCTGAATTAACCAAATATATAAATTACGATAAAAATGAACGAAAATGAACACAAACATAACAAACCTCAATTCGTAAAAAGAAATGCAGAAGACAATTACGTGACGACAACGAACGAAAATAAACTAGAACACATTCCAAAAATGTGAAAAAAAATGCTGAAAAAAAAACTTCAGCAAATGCAGGATTTTGCAAAATATTATTTAAGAAAAAAAAAAAAAAAAAAGAAATTAAACACTATAGTACTCTAAAAAATCCATATCGACGAACTAAGTTTGATATGGTAACAAGAAAACAAGAAAAGATAAAAATAGTCAGAGATGAAATAATTTAAAAAAAGTATTGCTGCATAAATATTGCAGTAAGAAGAATATTTCAGCAGTGCTGTAACAAAAAAATTATATCCACGGCTGTTGCGACATTATTTCTGTAATATTTTCGAAACATTACGCAGTGACATTACACGGCAATATCGCCGCTAAATTAAAGAGACATATTACACAGACATATTGAGAGAATATTATTGCTTCTCCAAAATCATGGGAGTATTGCGAAACGTTACATCACAAACAGTGACATTCTTGTATAATGATTCGGCAAAATATAATCTCAGGGCAATATTGAGCAACAGTATATTAGAGGGCAATATTATTGGCGTAATATTTTAGAAATATTTGGCGATTGTGAATATATACATCGTACATAAATATATAGCGTGTATTTAACATATAATACGTTGTATAATTTCGTGTTGGTTTTACGGTATACAAGTATTGTTGCAATTTCATGTAATAAAGATAAACGCTGATACATATAGCGTCATGCTTCGATAAATTTGCTGGATAGGATTCCAGGAATAATCCATTTCATATTTGTTCAAAAAACATTAAAAACAACAGGAATATAAATTGAATATTATAATATATATATAAAATAACAAGATTGAACAAATTGAACAATGAAGCAAAACAATTATTTTACACGACGAAAATTCGGTATAATGCATCCTTAAAGTCGTCTTCAATTCCGCAATATGAAAAGACTTCCATATGCCTATATATATATATATATATATCTAAAGCTGGCAGTGGCTTGTCTATATTCCAACAACATCTGCCCCATTCACGAATTCGCTGGCCTTTTTTACAGGTGCGTCAAACCTAAAATGATTATGAAAAGCTCCGTAAGAAAATCCGTTAAATGAAACCGGAGTCGTTCCCCGATTATTTAAAAAAAGTTTTTCTCTATTTTTTCAGATCTTTTAAGGTTTTTGCTTTATTGTATCACAGTCATTTTAATGCCACGGATAAAGCATTTGAAACGCTGATTTACTCAAAAACTTTCAATGTGTAAATTCCGTGCTTCAAACTGATCAATTTATTTCTCGTTACTTATGAAAATTGTAAAAAAAAATTAATAAATTTGCATCAAAGTTAATTCAGATATTATTCCGAAGAATGTAATACTTTAAAATGCGTGTTTCTCTATCTATTAAGTTTCTTGTCCTTTATGTTACTTAAAAATATCTCATACATGAAATGTCCCTGTATATTCGCAGACAAAATGTACTTCTATAAAAGTGCTATTCATCAGTCGCAGCCGAGATGTTTGGATCCGGGATAAAATCCTGGATCCAAAAAGTCCAGGAAAGTATTACCGTCATTTGGGCATTTTATAATACATGTATAATAAATGTCTGAGCGAAATCGTCGAATCAGATATCGTATGTATAGAGTAACCACAGGAGGAGTGTTCACTGTGCAATTAATATGAGGACCCATACACACACGTAAGTGCACTCATATGTATATAATATACGTATAGGCAGATGTTGGCCCTTAACCGAAAACGATTTCATATATACATTCTATCTTGTTTTATCTTTTACAAGCTCCATTTCTCTGCATCTCGGTATCTCTCTCCCTTTCTTTCCGTTACGTTCATTTTCTTGAAGGCTTTTTACCTTCGCAGCTGCCACTTCTCAATATGACTAAGTATTCTTTTACATAAATTGCCATTATCTTCGTTTTGTTCATTTGTATAGATACAAACTTTAGTATAAGGGATTTTAAAAGACTTTTTTTATTGTAAAAATAAATTAATAAAATTCTTGTTGAAAAAAAAAAAATGTGATCCGGGGATCGAATCTGAGATCAGAATTAAGAAATTTACCTTTTTTTAATTATGTGCGTAAAGTTAGCGCGTAAAATACTTTACACGCCTGTTTTCAGTGCGTAAAGTCAACTTTTACGCACGCTGGAAGATGACATGCTGTAACAACATGACGTAAAGCATTGTCTTTAATCAGCCAAATACAAAAAATAGGATACCCAACTCGTCTGTGAAAGTACACTTTGATTGATTTGATTTTCGAAATTAAAAATGGTGAATCCAATATGGTGGATCTATTTATAGGGAGGGCGGAGGACGGAGGGTGTGGGGGGTGTTTTTAAAAACTTTTTTTTTTATAAGATTGTTTATTTAATTTTTCCGAGTTATATGTTATGTCGTTCCGTACAATGTAAAAATTATTCATATACTGCTATTTTATATATTAAGAACGTTTTTCTTTTTTTTCTTCTAAGAAAAGAAGACAAAAAAAAAAGATTTAAAAACGAACTTTTTTTCTACTCATTTTTTTTCTACATTTTTTTCTAATTTATTCCATTATGACAAGTTTTTAGTTAATTGTAATTAACTTCATCTTTTAATTACAAAAAAGCCTCGGAAAAGGGAAAGCAAAAATGCATTAAACATACATACACCTAATATTCTATGACACCGAATAAACATATGTTTTCCATAATTGTTATAAACATATGTTAACCCAATGTCCTTTTTTTAACACACGTGCGATTTGTACATGTGAACGCAGCCATTGGATGTCGTATATTTAGGCAGATTCGTAGAATGAAATAGCAAGATGATTACGACGTCATCTATATATAACAAAGAATGCCTTCGATATGAATGAATCATTTTTATGTATTTTCATATAAATATATATACCATAATGGACGGAGGAACGCCCGGAATTACCTCCGGCAAAGAACAACTCGTTTCCGCCTCGTGTGATTTATACGTATATGCATACCGCCAAGTATATACCACCTAAAGACGACCAGTTTTGCAAGGGCGAAGGAAGAAGGTTTGTATTTCGTTCCCTGCTCAGTTAGTCATGTAAGTCGAGAGTACGCCTCGTGGTCATTTGAGATTTGCATTGCAGATTCTTTGCAAAATCGTTACCCGGGGTATATGTACGGTGCGTGGGACGAAAATGAAATCGCTTTGAATTATGCGTGGCCATATTTTATTGGAGGCACTTATATATGTGAGATTATTTTTTTTGACATTTAATTTACCGATTGTTCATCCTATTAAAAGTTTAGTATACGAAACGTTTGAATTTGTATTACTTTTCTTTCCCTAAATAGTAAAAAATGAGACAATTTGGTCTAGGCTCCATTACAGTACTTTAACCTATAGTGGCTCGAAAAAATGGCCAGAAACTGGCATCACGTTTTCTACCGCGCTTGTGTTACATTAATTTTATCACTTGGTTTTTTCATTTCCTCTCATTATTTTCAAGGGTCCTTCAAAGCTTCATTTATACATTTGTTTTTATTGATTTTTAGTTCGTTGCTGAAGTCCCTTTATTGAAAAAGGTTTGCTTCAATTTTTAAAGTTGGTGTATTTTATATTTTGAAAATGCGACTTTTTATTTCGATTTATTCTGCTTTTTGTTGCCAAACATATAGAAATAAAAAATGCTTAATTGAATTCAATATAGCTGATGTAAATATGTACTTATATAATGAGTCATCATATTTGATGATGGATGATATGAAGATTATTGTAGGGATTTAGCTCACTTCGATGTGGATTAACGTTTTTCCGCAAATAAGGGTGAAGCCATTCGACTGTAACATGTAAATATTTACGCAAGAGATTTTAAATATCGAACATGTATTTCGTAAAAGCATTTCTCCCCCTCGTGCGGGGCAACACAGATTTCCCTCTATGTATATATGGTTACTACGCGGAGTCAGATTTCCTGTAGACTCGAGCAAATTCAATTATGTTTTCAATGGTTTCTTATTAAGTGATAGCAATAAGTGTCAATCTTTGTAAAACATATGTGCGAATTATCTCCTGTATAATCGTTTTTTTTTTTAAACATTTTCTGAAATTCTTACGCGAATGAAATATATATATATATATATATAATCTAAATTATTTTAAAATTATTCTTTTTTTTTATTAAATTATTAAAAAAAAAAAAGTGGCTTTTGTAAATTTTGGACGTAATTGACAATTACACAATATTGCTTCAAGACATGACGTAATAAAAAAAAAATGCGAAATAAATGTAGCAGCTTGCAGCAATGTATCTGCAATATTCCTTCATTAATCCGTATAAAACTCATAATAGTAATGAATCAGCAAGAAGAGAAAACGTTTAAATGTCAATTTTATTTACTTTTATCGTACATTGTACTTTATCAGTTTTGGGTAGATATGTACAACTATTAGCATTGTGCGACATACCGCAGTACAGCATCTTTGATTAACACCTAATTAGCACCTGAATATCCCCTTATTCACTCTTAGACCGATGTTTTTTTGTTAGCCAGACGATGTTTCTACATGTGCATATAAGGAAGTTGTGTTAAAAAGAGATTTTACGGAAGCAGTCATTTCTCGAATTCGTCAAGCGAAAGTTAAGTTTATGCGTTCGTAACGTAATACTAGAATAAAAAAAAATCGACGTAACGAGGAAGTTACACTAATTTCAAATATAGCCGAGTATCAATTAGTGCAAAATAGATAAGTTTCGTATAATTGATTCTGTTCTTACATGTGTAGAACGTTTATTTGCCGATGCCAATTTTTTCACTGAGGGGGGGGGGGGGTCTAAAGCTGAACAATTATCGACCTAAACTCGCAACAAGAAAAGTGTAAATTAAAAATTATTAAGACCTTTTTTTTTTAAATATAGACTCTAAATGTATAATTTTACTTACCAAATGAAAGGAATGTCCATATTAAAATGTAAGCCTTAAAAAATTTTAATTATTTTAGTTAATTAATGCAACAAAACTAATTTACCGTATATCATGCAGAATTACCCTATAGGTTCTGATATAGATTTTTAAAAAAAGTTTAAATCATTTTTTATTTACAATTATTGAATTGCGAATCTCTGAAGGACTCATCATTTTTCTAACATCACACAATCTTATAAAAACAAAGTTACTCCACCAAAAATATTCCGAGGTTTTAATCATCAATTTTTAAAATTTAACTTTATTTTATCCATTAAAAGAAAAATGCAAAGTAGCGATCCGAGGAAATGATGACTTCTCGATTTCTTCGAGGGAATAACCTCAGCACATATGCACGTACTGCATGTATCCGGGAGTAAAAAACACGTAACCGCACCGGAAGTTCTATTTCTAGTGGAAGACGTAACATGGAGGAAGCACGTCGTTTCTTATTTGACGCGGAAACACCACATTTCGTAATAAATGCATTCGGGAGTACGACGAGGAAGGGTAAACATTTTCCCAGCTTTGGGGTACTGCTTTATTATTCTGACGCGTAAACTATATGAAAGATGTCGCTGCACTGGACAGAAAACGTACATTCTAAAATTGGTACTTTCTTATTTGCAAATAAGATCGTCTCACAAAGTTTGAAACTAACGAGAATTTCCATTCCATTCCAGAATTCCACATAGTTTTACAAATGTTGAGGGATTTTTTTTTTCATTCGGGCCTAGTTGATTTGATGAGGCAAATTGCAATGTTTGCAGAAATTGTTTATGAAACGTCAATACGAAAGACTATATTTGTAATTATTGCAATTCACCTTCTTTGGTAAAAAACGCTTCATATTAGACGCTAAGTTCAACCATAAATGTACCATAAGTGTTTATGTTTCTATACGCTTCGATTTTCTCAAAATTAAGGTTTGTCATGGCCAGTAAAAGGTCCGATACTTTACTGGGTCAGTGTAGATGAAACTGCCTGCGACACATTTTAATATATGTGCACACAAGTCAATCATGCATCAACCTGACTAACCATTAATCATCCATCAGTTGGAACTAATTCTTCATACTCAAATTTCCTGCACTAAATTTCATGCGCAAAATCCATTATATAGGCTTCTGAAGAGTGCAGACAAACAATAGCAAAGAGAAAATGTCTAAAAGGACCTTCATCCCGTAACTTTTATATAAACACGTCAAAGCTAATGAATCTTGGCCATCCAAAGAAGACAGGAAGAGTACCCCGCAGAGGTCCGTGAAGCATATCCGCTCGTGAGTCGAAACACCCGGAAGTCGACCGTAAAGCGATTCGCATCCGCCGCATAGAAATTGCCTTCCTGTCAGCCACGGAAAAATCTCCCTTTTCCGGATTTGCACCCGTTTATTTCGTACGAGTGTGTATACAGACGAAAAGCGAGCAAGTACAGATTCGTCGGCCCCGTTTGTCGACGAATTCGACAAAAGGTTCCTGGTGTGGGTTTTAAACCACCGGCACAATGCGCTACCTGGCGATCAAAGTTTTTTTTTTTTCATTTTTCAATCACATTCTACTCTCGGACAAAACAGGATGTCACAATAAAACTTCGTGACGGTTTACGAGGTGAAAAGGCGATTTAAAGACGCGCTGACTGCCGGTAAATCGCTTTTTTTTTACAGGGGGTTGTATTCGTCGACGTTTTTGTAGTGAAAAACTCATTAGCTTCCGGTGCCGGTATCAATGGAATCGGAATAAATGGCGGCTTATTGAAATGTACGTTTGGTCCGGCTTCCGTCTGAAACGACGTGCTTTCTTTCGACAGGTGACGGAGCATGTATACAATTATCGAAATTTTCTATTTTACGGTTAATTCAAATATATTACATAACGTGAATAAGTTTACTTATTATCGTACCTGTACTGCACCATGAAAGAATGTTGGTATATAATCGATTATTAATAAAAGAAATAATTAATTAAAGAATTCATTATTCAACTATTAATTATATGCTACAATGCTCTTTATTAATCCAATAAGATATGTACTTTCATCATAAATTGGTTCGTACATTGAATATTTTCATAGACAATCTTTGTAATATTTACAATTTTTACCGTATAGGTCCTATACTTTTGTTGACGCGTCAGATTACAGAAATTATTACATTTTTATGTAATTTTTTTTTTGTAAACTGAGTAAAATTTCGCCATTCGAAATTCTGACCCCTAAAAATGGTCGGATATGATCATCCTGATTTTTTTTATACATTTAATTTTGCAAGTACCATATTACGTTGAATTCTGTGCGGAAGTTCTGCACTTTGTTTCTTTTTTATACATTGCGTACATGAGGGTACTAAAAAAGGTGATTATTATTATTATTATTATTATTATTATTATTATTATTATTATTATTATTATTATTATTATTATTATTATTATTATTATTATTATTATTATTAT
>JAPYZR010002423.1:0-25060 GCA_030522945.1 Trichopria nigra
TCGAGATATATATATGGATTCTTATAGATTTTGACCTCCTGAATCCGAATATGTCGGGTAGAATTTGTAAAAAGTGGTAGGTTAATTGTTATTAACAATGTAATTGTTTAAATCGATATATCTCGAAAAAAGTAAGTCGTACGAAAAAAAAAGTTAAACAAGAAATGTTCGTCTATTTAATTAGAACGAAAAAGGTTGTTATCACTTTTCTCGTATTGTTGATATTTTCCGAGATATAAGCCATTTATCAATTAGACTATCAACAAATGTGCGGCGACGCCGCGCCGCGATATTCAAAGGTCGTACTTTTAATGAACATTACAGACAAAAAATAAAAAATAGGACGTTTCTTATACAAAATTTTGTGCTCTTTCAAATGGCGCTGTTAAAATTGACGAAAAAATCGAAATAAAAAATTGACAGAGGATTTAATGATGAAAAACCTATATTTTTGTGTGATATTTTTGAGTTTAACGATTGTTTTGATCCCGATAAGTGATTGAAATGTGTCAAAACAAATTATCATTATACACATCCTAAACTTCAAAATGAACCAAATCCGAAATCCATATTCAAGATGGCGGCTTCATAAATGGAGGCAGAGTCCTGAAAATCAAAGTGCTGCGGATAGACCGTTTTGTACAATTATATGCATGTCCATTGGAAAATGGAACAGATCTTCATAAAGTTATACTTCCTGAATTCGAAATTGTCAGTTACATTTTTATAAATATTTTAGGTTAATTGTTATAAATAATTTAAATATTTTAATTGTTTTTTTTTGTTATTTTTTTTGTGTTAAGTAGGGACAAAATACAAGAGGTTAAACTTCAACGTCTCTATGTTATTCGATATTATCATTAATAGACTAAATTGCCATTTTTATTTCACTTTGTAGTATTAATCACAAAGAGAACTCCGGAAAAGTAGCCGTCGTTATAACCTTTTAACGATAAATATATACTAGTTCGATAACGCTAGTCCTCTCTCGCAAGGATTTTTCATCGCAGTGAAGGTCGCATTCTGCATGTGACAGATAAGATTTCGAGATGAAAAAATACAGCCGGTTTTTCGTGTATTAACGGCTCTATCGCGCAGTAGCTGTAAGTTTTCATTCCTGGAAACAATCCTGCCATCCCGTATATTTCCTGCATCTGACGATCGTAGTTTATTATATAATCGCATTTGCAATTTGAAGTTATAATTGATGTTGGCTCATTTTAAACAATGGGGATCCAGATTTAAAATCAAAGGATATACTAAATTCACACGCAGATAACACTTATGATACGCTTAAGTGGCACTTTACGGCTACTGTTAAAGCGTGACTTGTGGGCATGAATTTGGACCCCATTTTACCACTGGAGTGACTTTTACGTCAGAAAATAGATAAAGCTTCGAAATTTCTTCCATTCGATATCAGCTTGGTGCAATTAGAATCTTTCTACTTTTTGTATATAGTTACATTATGCATTTAATACAATGCGTCTTCTAATAACAACTTTACTTAATTTCCCCAACAAGAATACACTAAAGGGTTGTATCAGTAGTTAACATCAACCCCGCTCAAATTGTTTACTTTGTCTTCGATAGATTGCGATACTAAGATATCCTAACCTCAAAGTGCAAAACGGCTGCTTTTTGTCATATTTGAGGTTATCTGAAATAACATAAGGATATCTTTACATGTAAATCCAAAACTTTTCTATTCATTGTACATAACCTCAAATAAGACAGAAAAAGGTTTGCACTTTGATATCAGAAACCTTTTTCTGTCCTATTAAAGGTTACGAATGTTATGTACATGAATCTAATGTTTGCATCTAATATTCGACGTAGAACTTTGTTCATTATACATAACCTCAAATGTGATCGTTAACGCTTTGACATCAGGATGTCTTAATATTTGCTTTTCGTAAATGTACATTTTTAAATGTGTGTATGTAACTATAGTCTTGAATTGTTAAATTACACCGTATTCTACGATTGCTTTTATTGCAGTCATGTCTGAATGTACTAAACAAGCACTTTGCAAGCGTATAGTTCGACAGTTCCAATATAGGGGGCGTGATGTATTTACGGAGCACGAATTAAAGTTCTCTCTCACCGATTTCTCGTTATGCGACCGGCCAGAACGTCCATTTTCTATCGATAAATCATAGCAGCGACGCATAAATAAACATCAATAAAGTTTACGAGCAAATACAAGGGCCGACACGTCGTTCTTTCCCTTTTTCTGACTCGGTGAAATTCGACCTTGGGCACGTGCGCGTAGAACGTCGGGTATGTGTGCTTAAGGACCGATCGGAAAAAGATGAAAAGGACGACCCCGAATCGCGCTGGGGGGAGATTAATATCGGGATCCAATCTCGTCTTCTTGCACCGAGCCATCCTTCGACGATACACCTCCCTCCTCCCTGGCACGAAAATGGTTAGGTTTAAATCAGGAAGTCCTTCTTTAAAAAAACAAAAAAATAAAAAAATAAAAAATGATAACGATGATGAGATTTGCGAGGGTGAAACATTTTTTATATTCATCGCGGAGATTCGCAGTGGATAGATATTTTATCTGATGATAGGGTACGCCTAATTTTCGGAAGCAGCTGCAGTCGAATAAAAAGAAGTGGATATGCAATTACTGAATTATCGGCTTCGGACAATTTCCGTCTCCAATAAGGGTTTGTTTAATACGTATAAAAAGTTGAAATTGCACTAGCTTCGTTCATTTTAAAATTGCAAGAAATTCTTCGTCTGCTTACATGCTAGACTGAATCGATTTAATATCGTTAACGCTTATAGGGAAATGGAAGTTTTTGGGACCGAGGAAATTGAATAAAAATAGTCCTAACATTAGTTAGAATGAGGACTATCAGACAACCTCTCAATAGTAAATCCGTGAGCCATTATGCCTTTTATTAGTGGATGTTCGAATCTGACTCCCCTGTTACCCCCATGCTGTTAGTAGGTTCCAACTCTTCTCAGTTCATTAGTCGTGGTTAAAAAATTAGTGGGAAACCGTTCGGTTCACTAATGGTAGGTTGTACCGTATTTTGGTAAATGTCACCCATCGAGTGTGTAACATAGTTCATGGCCTAATCCTGTATGTCGAACACGAATGACAATTGTTAAGGTTTATTAGGCAAACGCTTATGGTTACCTGTTTCAGTCATATTTTTTGTCTGCATTTGAAACCCCGTTTTGCAGTTGCGCTATTGTCTGACATGGCTAATACAGAATAAAAAATCTGGCTATTGCAGTCTTACTAAATGTAGAAGAGTGAATTGTAAAGTAGGTATATGGGGATTGCCTGAACTTACCGAATTCGCATCATGGCTAATTTATACCCAGACAAGATAATTGGCCAGACCATAGAGTCGCCCTACTTCAGAACGATTTGCAAAAAGTAATACCGATACTATTAGTATTGATGCTATTATAGTAAGTGTGGGTCACGATATTGAAATATCAAAGGGTTCCCCCAGCACGTGTTACATTTGTAGGTGGCGCTAATGCATAAATCAAATATAGTTAAGAACAAAAGAATTTAAGAGGTTAGCGTGTGAAACGTTAATTGTAGACGCGGAAACCGTTTCTAGACTATTCTTCCCGCGTGTCTTCACCTGAAGATTGAGTGCACGAGGAATCTCGCGAAGTCGCTCGATGAATACAAATGGAACGGACGGAAAGGGAGATCGAAGGAGACGTGTTAGAGGATGATATACTGGTTTGGATACATCCTGCTCGGTTCGCGGCGGGTCCGACTTGCTGGAAACCGAACACAAATTTCAATCGGACTTGCGATAAACACCCGTCGGCGGCTTATCGAATAACAATCTGGCCGAGTCGTTACATTCGCGGGTACCGGATGTTTCGTACTATCGACACGTCGCCACGAATGTAACCCGACTCGGGCTGCGGCTGCTATATAGGGTACCGCCGCTTCGTGTATAAGCATATCGGCTGCTACGTGTCTCGGCGACTAATCGAACCTTATTCGAATTTCGCGTCTTCATTTACTCTCTCTCGGCGTTATCGGTGCATTCTTCAAATGACTTTGTATAACGAACGATATCGCCGGACACAATATCAAACGTAATCGATCGCGAAATAGTTTATTTATTTGGCGTTCCTTTTTGTTAAGTATCGATCCCGTTCGGCGAATTCTTTTCTAACCCAGCGAAAATATCGGATTGCGTTCGTTACCATATATTTTAATAATATGTAAGATTAAGAATCGAAAACGATTTTGGAAAGGCCCCAATGCGGCATTGAGAATTATGAGGTCATTTGCGGATCAACCCCAAATATTGATTTAGAATTCCTGGAGACGAATGCTCTTATAAAAACACATCGTGTTCAGTCCACATACAAGAAGTTATACATCTATGTTGTTCTCTCATAAGAATGAATAAGCCTCGTCTGCCAGAAGACTGTAACGCCCCCATAGTTCATCGATGACGAGCAAAAGTGAAAGACGGAGGATGGAATGAATGTATTCTCATGAAATGGTGCTTAGAGCGTTTCACATAAATTTCCCATGGCCGGTCATACGTTCCTGCTCGGAATTAAGATCCAACGAGTACGTACGTACGGAGGACGTAGCAGGCACACATCGTCCTTCGGAAACCTCACACGGAGAACATCACGGAGAGACGAAATGCCTCGCGGCGTAAATACTAATATAACACTTGTTTGTACATACTCCAGACACGGGCTTTAATAGAGTCAGTCGTTCCGGCACCGGAGAAACTACAACAAACGTTCACACGAACAAAAGCCTCTGCAGGGCTGAAAAGAGTGACGTGCAGAATCGACCCTGAAAGTAATTCCGACTTGTTAACCAATTAAGCACTGAGTTTATTATATTATAGGTACGTAAATGTAATAATGATAAACACGAAAACTGGTGTTTTTCTTTATTACATTAAATTGATTATGGCATGAAATAGCAACAACCTCGTGGGTGGCACCACTTTAGGCCACATTCCAATAGTACTGGACTTGAATTCTCGAGACACTGATAGTTTCTGTTGGCAATGGTCCATCTCAATTTTATCGCTGTCGGTTTTTTAAATGTCCGGTCTTATTCTACAATCTTTACATGCCCACCCTTGAATGAAATACAGATCGGACTATCTGTACATCCATTGGACGATAAAATTAACGTCATTGTTCCTAATAATGAGCAGAAAAACCTGCACCTGTAACAACATGACTTTCCTCCACGTGGTCATCAATCGTTTCAATTGTACGAAGAGAGGGTATGGTTTCTATTCGGATCCTCTGTATAAAACTAATAATAGACGTATTCTTTATAAAGCGCGTTTCGAGAATCGGAAATCACGGAGTGTAATGCCGGCATAAACATCGGTTTGCCGTTTCTTGACCGGCAAAGGTGTCTTTATATGCACCGGAGTCCGCGTTAGCCAAGGACGACATGGATCACCATCGACGGGACATTCGTTGTGCCCAAATAAAATCTTTGTTTGTCGAATGTAAATTTCCGTAAACGGAAAGGTCGACCTCACAAACAAGCTATTGCTGCCTGTCGCCCATATAGTCAAATGCTTCTTTTTGCGAGTCTTGAAATTGGTTTTTCGTTTTCTGCATCTTTGGCAACACATACTTTGTTGGTTTCGAGTGGTTTCTGCGAAGTGGAAAAACCACCAGACATGGGCTGGACCACGTGACCATATTATATATAGTACTTTCCAGGTTAAAACGATATCACGGGTCTTTTCATGTGGCGAAATGTTTCACTTCATCGTGGTTTGACTGCTTGGTTTCACCACACGGAAAAGAACCACCTGCACGGCTTCCAAATCTTCTTCAAACCGCAGCCAGTCAGCGCAGGACCTCGAAGAAATTAAGGGCCGTTTCCATTGTATTATTCGGAGGCTCAATGAATAAATTGTCGATGGCACCTCGGCCGGAGCAGGTTGCAGACGGCACGATCGCGCTTTCGACATGCAGAAGCGTGAGAAAGCAGGGAGCGGGGTGTGCACGACCAGCAGCTCGTCTTTTCTCTTTCTCTTCTTTGCCCCGTGATCCTGCACGTCTCGCCGGACGCTGCTCGGTCATACCGGTTGCATCGACTTTCGAATCACAGACGTAAATTGGCCGTTCGACGGCAAGCGTGGAACGAATATACACTTTTCGCGTTCGGATCTCCGTGAGTTAGGATTAGAACCGAAACGGTCCGATATATTTTCGCATAATGCCGAAGCAAGCCGGAGGTCCGCCGACGGTCGTTGAACGCCAGGATCCTTCGTCTCCTGATGTCGCACGCACGCACACACGCGGAAGCTTCGCGGAGCACGCGGGGAATGCTAATACACGAGCGCCGCGACGTCCGTGCCCTGCACCCTGTCTGCTGAAAGCGCAGCGACATATAAATAACCGGCTGATATTTTATAAATTCTTATCATGGCCCGTCAATCGCGCATCCAAGACTCCCGTGTGCATGTTTGATTGCGGTTCAGTCGCGTCCAGCTACCCCAGCTTGTGGCCGGTGGCAGTCCCGACTATATGTACCTCCTAATAGAGCCTGGCTCGCGTCGAATGCGATCGATCACGATCGGCCGACAGGATCCGTCGCGGCTGTCCGTCGCCTCGGCATCAATTAGCACCTCGATGCTCTCTTTTGTCGACGCCTTAATCCTTTGTGGATGGACCTAATGGATCGCGCGGGAGTAGCGCCCCTTAACGACCTCTACGAGCTAAAGGGTTTTCGAATGACGCTTTAGGTATCGCCTATTGTGACTGCTGTTATTTTTATGATATATATATACTACGAGTGTATAGTCTGACCATTTGTAAGTATCTCTTCGCGTCTCGTTGCAAAAACAACTGTACGCGATCCCGAGAGATCAGATGCGCTGAATTCGTGTAAAAGATGGATCGATTCGGGACAATAATGGACAAACGAGCCACTGAAATCAAGACCACACAAACATCCAATCTGACTCTTTTTTTTACGTTTTAGATTGTAAAAGGTTCCTCTAATGGAACTAGATGCCGTACGGCTATCATAAGTCACCCTCTGCGTATAAATAATTAATTCGCTAACCCATGAAGGATTGTCTTAAAGGCTGAAAATCGTTTTGGAGGAATGAAAAATGTTTGAGACTACAAAGTGGCGATTTGAAAAGGTCCATTACTGCGGTCGTGTTTTCTTTTCCGACAAGTCCAGAAGAAATGACCATCATTTCAAAGTCAACTTCTGACTGCTCAATATGCAATTGGCCCTGTTCAAATCTCTACTGTTTATTCTTCCTGATCAATCTCCGAAATCTCCCTACATCTAGTATCCCATACATATAGTAACAATCCCCCCCCCCCCTTATTCAAATTACCTCGTTCATGTTCAATTGTCTCATTTCCTCTATTTTAACGTGTGCTGCGGCATCAGTAGTTCATCGGGAATGAACGGAAGGATGCAGCGGGGTATACGTCGTTATATTATTGTATTCTTCAACAAGATGACGCCGTAATAAGTTCAGATTAAAAGCGGCAAGAAAGTTGGTTCGCGCAAGAAGTACTAACGATATGACGCGTTTAACGACGCGTCCACAAAAGACTCGAATAGCTTCTTCATTATTATCGGTGCGAAGACCGTAAAATTTTTAAATTATGCACGAAAGAACGTAAAAATGCCCGTACTTAATAATCCAACGATCGTCGTTTGCGACATTTTATAGCGATGGATTAATTTGAATGTTTCTTATAAGAAATTACGGAATTAACGTCGTTAAAGCGCGCTTGTTCGGTTTTAACGTGAAAGATTCTTATTTAAAGCCTTAATAAAGTATAATTAACATCGACGTTTTTTTGTCCAGTGTTATTCCAAGGCACGCACCTTATATTTATGCACGTGTACAGAAATCGTCTCGTTATTCGTCAGTGTCAATTTCCAATCACTCCAGAATTTACCATTCGTATATATGATCGATATAGAAACGCCACTGGTCTCGAGATTACATCATCAATCAAGATGCAAAGTTTCATTAATTTCACGATTTTTCTCGATACCGTGTTGTTTGCGTATATATATTATGTGATTTTAATAAAATTGTTAAAATACTTTACGACTGAAACCTAAAGAAATAAGAATAAATTAAATAATCAGTCATTAAACTAAATGAAAATTAATTAAAATGCCGACGTTTCGATCCCAGGTATGGATCCTCTTCTGGATAAAAAAAAATAAACAATTATGTGACCTTCATCGTTTCGATTATTATACATTTATTACAAGTAGCACAAATGTCTTAGAATATCTCAGAATGTCTCCAGAATGTCTTTATATTTTGGAGATATTCTGAGACATTCTGGAGGCATTCGGTGCTATACATCGGATCGTACATCAATAATCAATTGAATTTAAAAATATGGTCATGGACTTAGCGACCGATTATAGGCAAAACTAATGGAACAGTACCCACGAGTCTCATCAATAGAACAAGATAAAAAAAACTATTCTCCATAAAAAAACCACCAAATATACATTCCACACAAACTTATTGTACTTGTGCAACGCCTGCGTCTACGTAAATCCTTTGCTTTGAAACGATAACCGAAGAGATTTCCGGTAAATATGACATAACCGTATGGTATATACAATACAGAAGGCGACACCATAACCAAAGGTCAGAAAATACATTAAGGGTCTGTACGAGAACCCGAGTATCCAAGTCGTGTTCGTTTTACGACGTTTTTATCGCTCATGTCCCCAGGGTTACGTCCCGGTGCATGCGTTTACACCTGGACTCGTATTCCATCGTTAAATGCCGGTCTTCGACATCCGCCGTTTTATAAATCGCCTCGGTTTAAACCGCCGTTGCGGTCAGTCGTTGAAAAGCTTCAGTGTACTTTTGACGTTGATTTGACTGGGATTTTGTGGGTGGGCCTTGCCGAAGGTGCGAAAATGAGATCTACTCCGATACAATTCCGATGCCGGGAGATATATAAAACCCCATTGTTGGCGTAAAAAGGCTCATGTGACGTAAATTTACGGGGTCCGGGCAGTGTCGTAAAGTTTGACAGACTCGTTTTTTTTTTTGGGCGGGCGTGCAAGAATAATATAAATAAAAATTGACACAGCGGCAAACTTCGTTTAAAGGGTGTCCCCGGACAAATGAGTTTCACAATGGGAATTTACCGACGTATAAAATATAGGTTTAAAAGGTGGCAGTGACAAGTGAAAAAGATTCCCAAGTGTTTTTCGTATTAAGATAACATCGTCGTATGCATGTATATGCGTAATCCTATATCATGAAGAGATCAAGAAGTAAAACGAATCGATTGGAATAACTCGAAAACTTGAAATCTTTCACATCCAGATTCTCGATTCTGCGTTAAGAATTGAAATAAATTGGAATATTCTCATTTCTAAAATATAATTGTCATTATTATTTATACACGGCTAAACTAAAATTGTATAAAACATTTTAAGGTGATGTTCAATTTTGTAGGAGGAATTGCGTGGATAGAAATGAATTGATATTTAAAAACTTTTTCAATGCAAACTTATTTTACACTCGTATTCTTCGATATAAATTGAAGACTATAATTCCCACTGGACGAAAATTCATTGAAATGGATTGGGAAGGATCAAAAACGAATTCAGTTACGACGAAGCGAATTCAAATCTATTCTTTAATACATTCCAATGTATCTAAATCCAGGAATAATATTTATAAATTAGTTTCGATATTTTTCGATATATTTGATTGTGAAATTAATGATTGTAAATTAAATTCTATTCATTTCAATCCAGCTTAATCCAAAGTTAAGTAATTTTAATTGTACGCAATGACATTATTTTTTATTTAAAATGAATTGCAATGGATTTAAATTAATTTATGTGCATTAATTTTGAATTTGCTGAATCCATTTCAATACATTTTCGTTTACTGGTTCGAGATCTCTTAAAGTATCAGCAATCGGCAGTTGATTGGAATGAATAAAAATGTATTGGTTTCATAATTTCTGAATATTTTATACTCTACGTTTTGCATGCACTCGAATCCAAAATCTATATCTATAATTTAAGTTTTATACGTTTCAATTCATTTCAATTCATATTAATCTAAAAACAATGAATTGTATGTGTAATTTTAATTACATGTAGAATTATAACTACTTAATTTTAAATTAATACAGATTGAAATTTATATCTTAATTGGACACACTATTGTTCTATTAAAATGTATTGGAAACTATAGAATTGATTTCATAAATATTATTCCCGAATTTCAATGCATTGAAATCTATTCAAGCCCATAGATTTTAATTTTGTTGACTATTGCAGAATCAATTTCGATATACACTTTAATTTGTTAAATATTCAGCAATCAAAAATGTATTGGAATGAATTAAAATCCATTCATTCATTTTCTGAATCCTCGGTAGGTCCATTTCAAATGCTTTCAAATCCGAAAATAATTTACCTATACAATACGAATGCATTTCCAATCCAATTTTACAAATGAAAAATATTACGATCAAATACATGCAAATCCATAAATAATAAAGGCTAAAAATTCATAAAACAGAAAATACATTTCAATCAGTTTGAAAACATTTGAATCTAAAAATGAGAAATTCTTAAAATTGAGGGGCAAATATAGAATTCAGATGTATAGACATATATTGAAATGCATTCAATTTCTGAATCCACTTTCGTTCTTTCAACGTGAAACTTTATCAAAATTCATGAGAATTTTGGTTAATTAATTATTAGCATTTGATGAACAGTTTAATAATTATCTAAATAAGTATAGTAATAAAATGGCACGTTCTAAATCGGTCACTATATATATAAATTGTGCATTTCAATTCATATATGATTCCAAAAATTGCGTACTATTAATATTACGTAATTTTGAATTCAAATGGATTGAAAAGCATAAAATTTAATTCGGGAACGTTATCAAAAAGATTGAAAAAGAATTAAAATGGATAAAAAATTAATTCATTTTGTTCATAGCAAATACTTTTGAATCCTTGTTAATCAAGTTTGAATGTTTCAATCCTTTTTTTGGCTGATGGGATATATATTCCAGACGAAAACGAATAATTTTCTTTTCACCACGAAGAATTCGAACGAATAGAAAATACAGGCATCCATAACTGCAAAATCTGAATTCTATTTAATCCATTTCAATCTTTTTTTCGCTTGCTGATGAGTACCATTATGTGTGATTGAATTTTATTCATTGCTTTTGAGTGAAATCGTATAAATAATTGTCCTTTTCTATATTTTCATGTGAACATAACGCATCGCTAACCTAACCGGTCGTCCTTTATTTTGTATACGCAGCTGTAACGTCGAGTAGTCCTATGTAAAAATATGTAAATTACAAAAAAACGACTATTCATGAAACAACATATAGTATCGCTTACAAAAGTTGAATCCTGCAACTGAAAAAAAAAAATGAGTTTAAAGCAAATTTTCAAAACTAAAATATTTCTGCTTTTCTTTGTTTTTGGTTTTGCTGCATTTTTCAACGCACTTTTAGCCGTTTTCCTTATAATATACAATGGAGCGATCTTAATAAACCGTGAAATTTCTTGAAAGACGATCCATCAGACTGGCGCCAGGATTTTCTTTACGGAGTACTGGAAATTTCAAGCGACATTCAAGACTTTATTCTTATTCGACGTACATCAGGCGCAACAAAGGCATCGCATGCACGTCACGTATCGGGTGTCAAAGGTGATGGTATGCTAGAATCACTTAGGAGATAATGTCTTCAACGAACTTTGTGAATTGAGATTTTAAAAGATTAAATGATATTAATTTAGGACCTTGAATATGGTACACGCAAAATCTGGCTCGGGACGTGATGAGCACCGAATACGATTTATTAGTCACGATTTAGCTCTTAAATGGTCCATTCGGAGAACCCTCTGCCCCATTTCTCATATCGTAAATATTCATTATTGTATATACGCATACAATATGGCCGATATGTATACATTATATATATACGCGCGTGCATTGCCATGAATATAAAGCGCAAACTCGCGAGTTTGGGAATGAGCAAAAGTTGGATGCAATTAGCCGGATCCCATTAAGGCTGGCATTTACTTTTACATCAGTGGCAATCCGGACTCTTATTTAATTTCTCCTATAGTATACGGACACGCGCAAAATGGCAATTCAATCTGTCGATGTCACACCTTTTCGAATACCGTGCCGATTGAGAAAATTTGAGAGAGTAGACAATTATAGTAATATTATACATCAGGAGACATTTTTAGAACATTCAAACAATAGCAACTTAGCTTTTATTGAAACGCATTTGTTAAAAGAAGTTTGCGAATTTTTAACGATGTTTCGTGTGTAGAATTCAAATGTTGCCTAATAATGGTGCTATTATTTTAATAAATGTTTTTTTATTATTATTATTATTATTATTATTATTATTATTATTATTATTATATTGGTTTGTTTTCCATCGTGCGATTTTAAGAATGATTGTAATTTTTTATTTTAAAAATCAGTGACTCGCCCACCGTGCTGCCAATCGCCCCATTTCGTCGGTTCCTTTTCAGAGTTCGCGACGAATTCTCCCGTCATCGGATTGGTCTCGACTAATGGCAGGTCCAATGGTCTCATGGTCGAGGTGGCTAATGAAATGAATGAACTCGTTAATCATTCAATAATATCAATGAGTATCGTTCAATGGTCATTTAATTTTGAATACGAAAGGCATTCCGTATACCGAATCGAACGGTCAAAAGTCCAATCCTAACCCATATTTTCGAAACTTTTCCGTCATTTAAGGCTCGATTCAAGATTCGATTTTTCCAGCATTTTTCCAAATGTTTTTTGGCAAAAAAAAAAGTAAATAATCCCAAAATTTTCATTAAACATGACTGTATCTTTTTTAAAAATATGCAATTTACGAAAAAAAAAACTGTACAATACATTTATATTACCACCAGATAATGAATGAAAATACTTACGTGGTACAAAATCATTTTTCAATTTGGAACGAAATGTTTTCATTCGATCACTTATTTTAGTTTCCGCTTCGCCGGTGTTCAAGCGAAAAGCAGCTGAAACGTAAACAATATGCATAAAAAAAAGGAAAACATTTAATAAGGAAAAAGTGATATTTTTTTCAAAATGTGTAATTACTTGAAGTGAATCTTCTGAACTGCGATCTTAGGTGAGGCGCGAGGTTAAAAAAGAGATTCATATTGGTTAATGCGCAAAGCTGCAATTTCCAAAAAACTGATCAGTTGTTCAACATTATTTCACGAGTCTGTGACAGTTGGGAACAGTTGCCAGATGATTAATCGAACGAGATAATCGATTTCAACTGTCATCGATACCATGGATAGGTAGGCACATAATTTTATCGAACGCCAGCCAATCCAAATAAACTGATCTCTATTTAAAAAAAAATTATTTTTTTTTTTTTTTACATTTTTCAATTTGTTCAATCGATTTATCACAATCGAAAATTAATTCAGAATTTAATAAATTTCAATACATTTCTACGTGCATTTGCCCCTCAATTTTAAATGTATTGTCCATATTTGTACATTTTAAGAATTTCTTATTTTTTAATTCAATTGTTTTTTTAATTATAAATTTTGAAAACATCAAAATGTTCTCTTTTTGTATATCTGCGTATTTTTGTTCAACATCGTTCCAAACGAACACGTGATAATCCGCCATATCGGATCCGCCATTTTGAATAAAGAAAATCCAATGTCAAGTTCGTAATCAGCGCCCTCGAAAACCCCCGAGTAAACAATTTCATGGAAATCTGTGAGATATTCAAAATTTCATGTCCGACATATTGGAAATCCACCATTTTGAAAAGGTTACATCCAATTTTGAGCGGAAAGAAAAATTCCGATCACCGTTGATCATAGTTAGGATTGTCTCCCGAAACTCCATTGGTCCAAAAAAAAAAATGTCTAAAAAAAAGTATTTCAAATTTTTCGGTACTTTTTTCCAAATCCGTCGCCATATTGAACTTCCTATTTGACCAAACTCAATTTTGACCACGGATTTTTGAAGAGCACTTTTTTATTTATAAGAATGAGACTTGAAAATGAGTTGAAAAATCACGATTCTTCGGCGTTAATGTGTTAAAATAATTGAGAAGTATTCTTTAAATTAAGAATTTTCAGGTTATGTATGGATTTGCGTGTATTCAAGCGTAATAGTTTTTATTTATAAAATCGCAATTCATGTATTCATATTTTCGTTATCTTGAAACCCCCATATTGGGAAAAAATGTTATCTCGGCATGATCGTATACCTTCAATATCGGGATCATTTTTTCGAAAGATTTCGTAAAAAAATGTTTCCCATGAAATAAAATATTTCCTTGAAAAAGTGAGGTTAAAGTACTTCATTTCTAAATTTTCTCAGCGGCATTCGAAAGAGCTGCATCAAAAACATCACAAATAGTGACTTGACAATCCAAATATATAATTTTTTGGAATGTGGTAAATAATCAAATTCAACCTCAAAAGTCTTTATAATGTAAAATTGAAAACAAAAATTTCTTATTTAATCTTTAAAGGACGGGAATTTGAAGAAAATTCATAAAAACAGGTATGTCGTATCATGGATTGATCATGGGTGAAGTGTCGGTCCGTGTCGAGTGGTTTTTCAACTTTTTTCAATTATTTGTCTCAAAATTGACATCACTCTATATGCCATAGTCATTGGAAATTAAAAATGGCTTATTTAAAATGGCGGATACAAGTTGGCGCAGTTGCCGAATTAAAAAGGCGACATTTTGTATGTTGTCGGTAATTGCAAATCAGACTTCTATGATTCAACATGATGGTTTCAAAATGGCGACCAACAAAATTTTCATTTGAGCCACTATAGTGAATTTCCCGTCCTCTACAGGTTAAATGAATGAAACATTTTAAAAGTTTTTGAGGTGTGACATTTGTGGTTTCTGCAAAGTTACCGAAACTTCTCTGTGATGACCACACATCTAACGCGAGTTCATTGATACCCGCGCTATACCCATTCAAATTTCCAAGAAACAAAGCTTCTAATAAGGTAAAGTATACACTTTTTCAAGTCCTGGTTTCAAATTATATATAATGTATAGGCACAAATCAGCGCATGATATACCATTGAATTATGATAGAGCCTTCCTAACGTAGTGTATACATTCTTCTCCATTGAACGTGACACGGTCGTGGTGACACATTGTGCAAATACAGCCGCGGGGAGACACGAATCGATCAAGTTACCATTTTCGACGGTGACTTTCGGGAAAAGAATGTCCAGGACAAACCTCGACGAAATTGGATGACAACAATTAAAATAACACGAACAAAAAAAACAGCGACGACGACGGACCCGACTTACGCAACGATGCTATATGGAATATATATATATATGAAGCGCGTGAAAAACGTCAAGTCGCCGTCGTTGATTGAACGCGCGTGTGCTTGAGTTCTTGACTTGCTTGTATGATTGAGGACCTCTCCAGTGCCAAGAATGAAGAACGAAATACAGCTAGAGTGTTAACAACCTTCTAGTGTGTATATATATATATATACATACGATTTGATGCCGTAGGCCACCGATAAGACTCACCGTCGGCGCGTCCTTCCTCGGATCCATCCGCATATATATACTATATTCCAGTTGGCGAAAGTTTTTTTTAATCGAGCCGACATACATACCGTTAAGAAAGGGATTAAGGAAATCTGTGCATCTGTTTTACAAACTTTAGGAATGAAAAAAAGAATTAAAAAAATGGACGCGTCGTTGTAGGCCATCGCTTATTACTTCGAGTATTTTCCCAACCACTCGAAACGCAGCCGAGTGGAAGGTCCAGAGTAGTGCGGCGATTCCAGTTGTATAAATCTCGCGTATACATATAACGTATTTCAGTGACATCTTATATCGAACGAGCAATCCTAATAAATTAATAACGAGCACAGGACGTCAATTTTAAAGAATTCATAATTGATCCGACATTTTTACTCTTTCTTTTTTTTTAACTCGGTCATCCAATCATGATCGTGCGATGATGACTATATCCATTCTTAAAGATTTTGAACTTCTTCTTTTTAAAAATGAATACTTGTACCTGTATAGACGTGACACAATTTATTTCATAATCGTTTCCGCGCATGGAAAGCCTACAGGCGTTTAATTCCGACTTAATGTTGAAAAATATAATCAATTCAATTAAACGCTTATACTTATTCATCCGAGGTATATATACAGTTATTGGTTAATGTCAAAGTGCAACTTGAGGAATGTGCCTATCTGTTTTACGGTCTCCACCAAGTGCGTCGTAGTAGACTACCTGCGCGCGGTACTCTCGTCTCCTCGAGTATTGTACGAAGCACTTGAAGACTTTTCGAAAGCTCCTTTAATTTGTGTTTCTCATGTCCAAGTCTTAATTGCATCGATTTTTCTAAATAACGTCGTTGAACGCAATACGCCTTTCAGCAATGTCAAAGATTGACATTTTTAAGGTTCATCAAAGATTATAGAGACTATAGGTTCGATAAATTGTATCAAACGATAATCAAATTATTATAGGATTTATCCAAAGTGAACCAAAAATCTGAACGGGGTCGAATCCATTATCAGATTTTCAAAATTCAAAATGGCGGATCCAACATGGAGGACCAAAATCCGAAACTTTGCTTGATTGACATGAAACTCTGACTTGAATCCGTTACTATACTTCTTCGACATTCGATATGGCGGTTCCAAATTTTCTGGATCATTCTTCACTTTCGACCTTCTTATCTTATTTGTGCTTCTCTTCTTTTTCCATTAATCTATCCTCAGATTTCTTATAATTCTTTTAACTCACGTAACCTCACCTACTTTTATGTTTACAAAACATTCGTAGTGTATCATATACAAGGCTTCGCAGATCTTTGTTTCTTCACGCCTATATACGAGAAAAAGAAATCATTCCGTCAATAAGACTCGAACTATGTTGAGCTTTCGAAACGCACCAGCCCAATTGGAAAACGGACTTTCACGAGCGTAATTATAGTAACGAGTTATTGGTTCATTCAGACAATGGCGTGACTCGGGCCCAGCATGGAAATTTGTGTATTCTTTCAGATTTAAAAATTCTGAGTCTAACGCGGTGTACAATTAGTTATTCGACAAACGTTTCCCGGCAACATTCGAATGCACTGCTCGGTCGATAACGGCATCGAAGAATTCGAATTCGTGCACGAAAAAATGCCCTGCACGTTTGTTTTTCAGGCTCAAAAAGATCTTTTATTACATCCTTCTTTATTCGGGTTACCGTAAGTGGGGTTGGTCCTCTTCGAGTTTTAACAGAAAGTTTTTGTTTAAAATTTAAAAATTCTTCCGTCAGCTATACTATAGCTGTTATCCTATAATAAATAAGTATATAATATACATTTGCCATTGATCAAATTGATAGCTTTTTACCGATCGTGTCCACCGCAAACGTTAAATTTAAACTGAATCCCTTTGAATTTCTTTAAAATAATTCTCTTCAAAGTGAAATCATTTGTCAACACTGAAACCGCGGTCACTCTTATTCAGAATTGAAATTCCTCATTTTTCGACAGACCACCTTCATTCACGTTCCTCGAGGAAAAATTACCCGATTTCCACTTCAATGTGTATAATATAGTTATTCTTTTCAAAGAATAAAGACGTGCGGAATACATTTGTCCATGTCGATGTACCCAATTTCGAAAGACGTGTATGTATATACGAACTCCTTACGGCTAATACAAACAATGCGAGAGAATAAACGTCGAAATGAAAAGTTGGAGATTCCCACACTCCTCGAGCATTCTCCAGTATAAAATAGCTAATAATTAGAAGTTTTCGATGGACACTATTGATATAGTATCATTTCCACGAAAAACGCAGAGTATAAAATTTTTGACAATCGAATACCTCCTCGTCGACGTTCCCTAAAAGAAATATTTATACAAAGCGCGGATATCGACTCTTTTCTTCAATCGTTATATTCAGTTTCCCACATTTTACTAATAACAAGAGTTGCTCTCTTATTATTTCGTCGAGTAGCCAAATTATCGTTTTTATTTACTTTCCTTCGTTCTTCTCTTTCATCTCGAACTTGACCAGTGATCATGATATGGCCATGAAGATCCTCTCAATAAATTCGTGCTGACGACATCTGTTCGATCTATACACATAAGTCTATCGGTACTTTTCATTCTATATTTCCCTCTGAAATCCAGCGAATATCCAGTTTCCGCTTGATAATTAAGCCTCCTCGGACAAAAATGTATAAGTCACGATAGCAATTGGTGAATTTTGTACAACCTGAAGATTTATGACTACCACATTACTATTGTGATTTTTTTTCATTCCTAACTTGTTATCTTCTCATACTGTACTATGATGCCTTTTTCCATACCATGTAGTTTGGATTAAAAATTTTAATCCATTCCTATTCGTACTTTGAATTCGTTAAACTGTATTAAAATGGATTAAATTTTGAATCAATTCTGAATAGACAATGACATTATAGTTATATATTTGGTTGCAAACTAGAACGGATAGAATCGCATTTATATCGATGGAAATTAATTCATACTTGAAACTATAATTGAATGCATTTTAATCCAAAAATATTAATTTCATATTTTATAAAGATGAATATTTAATGCATTTGCATGCAAATTTACGAATAACAATTTTTTTTAGTCCATACATTTGAATCCCAAAATAATCGTTTCATTAAAATGTGGGTTGTGAATGTGAAATTATAAATAAAGAAATTTAAAAGAAACAAAATTTGAAAGAAAAAATTTCTTATTTATTTAAAGAAAAGTGATGGATATAAAATAAATGAAAACAAACGAAATGTGCTTATACATATCATATAGTTTTTTAACATTGTAAAAATTTGTATATACAAGGATGAATCTTTTGATTTTTTTTTATAGAAGAATATTACATATTTAAAAGTACATAATATTAACAATAAGAATCCGTTTTATGCTATAGTTTCTGTATACAGAAATTACTGTATTGAGAAATCGAAAATTTCGTTGTGAATTTGTATAATTAATTAATCGAAAATTGAAAATTGTGATATACATCGTTATAAATTTTCTTTCAGTGGAAACTGTCGGCAAATCCAAGTATTATATACGATTAATTACACTTTTTACTTCAGAAATATTTTACAATAAATCTTTTTCATTCATGCGAGTTGGAAGAATAAGTTGCTCGTTCATATAGAAAAGTATACAACACTATAATATTACAAAAAATTACAAAGATATTACAAAACTACATTAAGAAAACTATTTTTTCATTCCGATGGATTCAAACAAAAGCTTTTTATACATAACTTTCAATTACAGTGTATTAAAATGGCATATTTTTTAGAAAAACTTATTTTGGATTCAGATTAATAAAAATACATTTCCTTATTCAGAAATTTTGATTGAAACATATTAATAAGCCATTTTATACCTATAATATTATTTTTTGATTCAAATTGATTGAAATAGAAATTTTCATATTAAAAAATTCATATTGAAACGCATTAACAGCTCACTTATTTAAGAATATTATTTTCGGATTCACGTAGATTCAAATTTGCAGTTGCCAATTTGCAATAATGAATAGGAATATGCATGCACAGTCTGCATGAATCAGACATGTATTCGTGTGGATTAAAAAATCAAATGTTCTATTCGTATGAACAAATGCATTGCGGATAAAGAAGGTTTCGTTTTTCCCAAGGTACAAATTCAAACACTCTTAAAATGAATGCATTTCAATACTTTTTTATCCATTTTTGCAATTGCTGTGATTTCAACATAACCTATACGTTATGTACCCGGCATCTCTGTCATCTCATTATAATATCATCGATTGTTTTGTTTTATGTTCAAACAAAATACGTAATAAATAAGAGAAATATTATACATTTAAGAAAATAACACAATGATGTCGAAATTTCATGATAAAACTTTTGAAAAATCAGTTTTTCCACTTTTACTAAGTGAATATAGTGCAACACCTGTCCCTTAAGAGGTTTCTAAAATAGAACAGCAAGTATAAAATAATTTAACTGGTATTTTTTTTGGGGATCAGATATGTTATATATAGAAGCACCCTTTCAAAGCCCAAATGTTGAAAAAATGTTTCAATCCTTTTTTACTTATTAACTTTTCCTGTTTTGAGGTTAGGTCGGTAATCACAAATGACTTAATGTGATGCTACATGTTCACTATTAGGACCAAAAATGGCCGAATTTCGCAATCATAAAATGCTGCGGCCATAATTAAAACGAATATATTATATTCACTTCTGTCCAATTCACGAAACGTTGACTTTATGTATCCTCAAGAATGTACCATCCTTTGATGGTTGAAGAAACATTTCCGATCCAAGCGTTCGTTATAGAAACGCCATATTACATCGATTGTTCGGCGTAAATTAAGTATACGGAAGAATTACGCTTTTGCTTTATGCGTTAAAATTTTGCTTCTCGTTACGATCCTCGGCGATGTCTAAACATTGATATATAACCGTAAGTATGAGCGAGAAATCGCGATATACCAAAAGAAAAATGACTAAACACACAATCGAACGTGCCCGTATTCTTTCTTCGATAAAAGTCGCCATTATCTATACTATGTCGACGGTCGTTAGACTAAACGCCGTCTCCACGTCGAAAACGCCGGACACTGTTTATTAAACACAACTCATCTGTATATATATAGGATGTTTATCGGGCTTCGATTTCTTCGGACTTCTCACAAAGAAGCTTTATCGACGCGGTTGTAAATTAAACTGTTCAACACATCGTCCGCTCAACTGGGAATCTAGGAAATCGACCAAAACCTAAACATCCTTTATTGAGTATTTCTTAATTCGTATAATAGTTTCGATAAGCGAAATTTATGAATGTGCCTGTTATATCTTTTTTTTTTTTAAGTGTACAGAAAGTCTCGTTTACTTGAAGGTAATATGCATGGTGAATTGTTCATGTAAGCAATTCGTTCTTGTCATATACACTTGAACTATACTGCCATGTATGAGAGTTAGGAAAGGGCGTATTTATCCTTTTTATTCTTCATTTATTTACTACTGTTCGAGTGGAGAGATTGCGTCATTTTTTATTCATGATTACTCTGGCTATTATTCTATGGCACATTTTATGATCATAGGTCGACTCACGATTGTCCTAACATAACTTAGGCCCAAGTAATTGCACCACCTGGTGGTGTTTGACAAATGCGTCATCCCCAAACGAGTCTGGCATCCCAACTTCTCGGCTCTCTACGAGATGGCATAGGAAAATTACAGAAGCCTATGCCGAGTACCGAAATTGCGTCTCATGACGGTAAAAAATTGAAATCCAAAATCAGGAAAAACTGCCTGACCGCAAAGATTCGAAAATGGAGGTCAGGAATGCAAATTCTCATCGTGAACGGCTCTTGTTTACGAATTCACGATTCTACGAGATATCGATCGGTACAGGTCGGGAAAAATCGTATAATAGCGTGAATAAGCGTCGAATCGAGTCGATCGCGAGGCGACGCCGGTTATTTGACATTCCAATCATACGGATTCGAATTTCCGTGCTCTGTGCGTATTGTATATATATACGTGAGACACACGATCCGTCAATCTTTTCAAATGGCAATCCGAGCCGACGCGACGTTGACACCGACATGTCGAAGAAGTTGCATAATCGATTTGCAGTAAGCAACGGACAGACTGGCGTGCTTTTTCTTTTTCGAAAGCATTGTTCTCGTCTATGATTGCGTTATCTGAGGCGCGAGTCATTTCCCTTTCGATTGTAACGAGACCTTAAGCAAGGAGCCTCTATAATCCGCGGGTATAACGTGTGATTCTCTTTCTATCTTAAAACGTATACATACGTGTACAAACATTAAAAGAATTTCACAACTTCAATGATTGAATCATTCGATTCAAGATTCATTTGTATGAATCGCAAAGAGTACAAGTGATCAGAATGAAAATGTCAGAAATACATATACAAACGTGTCTATTTATAGTACTATTATAAACAGGGTGGGCCATTTTAATCGATCTACCCAAATAATACTACAAAAAGTAAGCGCTATACAAAAAAAAAAAAATGTTTCAACAATAATTGTTCAGGATAATTAGGCCCATCTTTTGTCATCATTGGTTTTGACCTTGTTATTAATTTTTAAGGTTTTTTGGAGATCAAAGTGATTTTTTTAATGGGAATCCCAATTACTGACACCGGATTCGAAAAAGACCAGGAAATTTTACGTCCGAAATGATAGTTTTTAATTTGTAAGAATGTGACCTTCAAAAAGTCAAATAAAAGTCAAATATTAGAAAAATCATCCAGAAGCAGTTTTCTGCGAACTTTTCAGGATTTATGGGCAAATGAATGTAAGGTTTGGAGGGCAACGACCTTGAGCATCTTGACCTTATAGTTAATTTTCAAGGTTAGAGTGATTTTTTTAAGGAAACCACCTTTTTTACCTTTATTTAACCTTTTAAAAGTCACATCCTCATAAATTAAAAACTATCGTTTCAGATACAAAATTTCCCGCTCTATCGATTGCCAGTCTTAAAAAAAGGGTTCACATTAAAAAAAAATCACTTTGACCTTGGAATAATCTTGAAAATTAATAACAAGATCAAAACCAATAATGCCAAAAGATGGGTCCCATTATCCTGAGCAACTTTTGTTTAAATAATTTTTGTTTTAATACCGCTTACTTTTTGAGATATCTGAGTGGATCGATTATAATGGCCCACCCTGTATATATATATATATATATATATTAGTACGCTAGTAGAAAATATTCCCAGTTTATGATCATTTTCTGGGCTCCATTACTTTTAACATAGACGTCAGAAAAATTGGGCAGAAAGCGGTGTCATTTTCTACTATAGGGTAGTGTATACGGACAAATTTTCAAGCTGATTCTGACAAAATTTCAAAAAAAAATTCGATTTTCAAGTAAAATTTAGTTCATTCAAATACACGCTGAAAGTAAAGTCTTTATTGTAGCCCATATTTTGACTATTTTCAAGATGTAAACGGAGACCGTAAAGGCTGCTAATGTCAACACAGATTAAAAGTTTAGAAAGAACGTTCTTACATTAAATTTATTAAAAGATTGTTATTTAGCCTCAAGTTACAGAGGGACTTAATATTGAGTCACGACGATATCGACTGCTTTTCAGTGCCAACCTAGAATTTTCAAAAATAAAAGTAAGCCTACATGGATGTTAAGAATTTGTTTTTACTGGTTTGTTTGAACAGTATAGTAAGTACAAATGTACTTAATAAAAATACGTAAATTGTTGAAATGAAAGAATTATTTGCTTAAATTTTGAAATTATACATTTATTGATTTAAACAAAACATTTATTTACTTTTATTTAAGTTAATATGTTTTTAAATAAATACTGCAGTCAAATAAAAATCATTAAACTTCAACAAATTTTTACTCAATTCAAGCGTACAAAACAAAGATTTCGTATGAATTAAGTAAATTTTTCCTAAAATTAAAAGGGATACTTCTTTAAAGTTTTGTTAGAAAATAAATTTTGAATAGGGCAACGAAAATGTAAAAAAATTATTATTATTATGACTTAATAATATATATGAACCATTTGCTAAATTGCAAGTATTGGCGAATATTAGGAAATACGAGTTGAACAGAATAGGAAAATAATAATGTCCGTCACATTTAGCAACAAATGTCAGGAGCAGGAAAAAGAGGAAGAATGCTTAGAAATAGAGGAGGATCGTGAAGAATGAGAGGAACACTATGAAGAAAGGGAAGGAAATGATTGTGGCGAAGAAAATGATGGCCATGATAGAAAATGACGCCAATGACATTGATGATAATGATGTCAGTTATGACAATACTGATGAACAAGAACAAGAGCGACAAATAAATATCATTAATTTTCCAGTCTGGAATCAGTAATTATTCTTGGCAATCTGGACAGAATCGATACAGCGACACGATTAATTTCTGCTAGATAATATGTAGTTATATTTTTAATAAATATGCGCGTTGAAATATTATATAAAAGCTCTAGTAATATTCAGTCGTTTATTATATCCAACAAATTCTGCAATCCTTAGTGAAGATCGAAATGTACGCTGAAAAGTACAGAAAGAATATCACAAATATATATTTTGGTGACTTTGGTCCGAATTCACATTAAATTGCATGCTTGTTTCTTTTATCCGTATCTACAGATATAACACGTGATGTGAGCGAGCTTTTGCGCCATTATAGGGGCGCAGCTCTCGTAACTTTGTTCGGTTCTCATTAAAGAAGTGGAATTCCATTTATATAATACATTGTAGGAACCTATTATCGTTATATTCTAACAGGAAATATATAAGGGACACATATAACATCTGTTGCTTACAAGATGGGATGTAAATATATAATCGTAGACTTAGGTCTTCATTTTTGTGGTGACGATGTGGTTAGACTATGTATGCGGTCAAATCCGATTCGGCATTTTCAGTAGAATTCCAATTAAAGAAAAAGTCGAATTTTCTTTTTGATGTTGAACCCGGAGTATAATACAATAAAGGAGAGAGAAGAAATAATTGGCCAAATACAGTTACAATATTTATTTATTCCTTAATATTATTGCACTTCGTTTCGACGCTGGTTCGTGTCCTCCTCCAAGGTCTCTGTAACCTTAATTAATTTTCAATAGAGATATTCGACCAATATTGACATTTTTTCAATTCTACCATTAAATATTTCAATCGCGAGACGATCCTGTCGTACATCTTGCTTAATTGACTCGTCTTATACTGACTTAAAATCGCCTCAAGTCATAACACAGGTGATTTAAGATAGCCATCTTGAGCTCGTCTTAAAAGGGATTTTTCACACTGTTGTAAATCTGACCTGTTGATCAACGTCTATCCGTGTAGTAAACGTGAACAGAAATCCAACGAGGTCTCCCGTGTGAAAAATACCGAAATAGTGAATCTTAGCCCTGACATGATATTCATAATTTTTGGTGTTAATCTCATTTGCTTGGGGGGGGGGGGGGGGGGGG
>JAPYZR010002424.1:0-16956 GCA_030522945.1 Trichopria nigra
CTTATTTCATGCCTAGAACATGTAAAAAAATTATGAAGCAATTTGGAGATGGGTCGGTCAAAAACTGTCCGGTTTGTAAAAGAATGTCTCATATACAGGAGATGTACAAAGTTTCAAATCATTCTTCATTACATCATGGACATTGGTGAGATCAGAATTAGATTTATTGATTTAGTGAAGATTCAGGTTCAGGAAAATTATATAATACAAATCTTTTTAAACATTTCTCGCTGAACGTTTATTAAAAGAAATTTTTAGAGTTTGTAGTACCTCCTTTATGCGTTTAGTGACAGATGGATGACTTTCGATGTCCTGCGTGGCATGGAATTCATTTTCTAATGCTAGAGAGAGATGAAGAGTTTGTAAGAATTTCGAGGCGATGATGGTGGCGCAGAAGGTTTAGAAGAAGTACTTGAAAGTGAGGTTGAAGGCGATGATGGTCGAGAAATAGTGATTGAGGTAGTGTTTGATAAAGTGACCATCTTCAGACTTAAACCCTTCACATGCTTTTTATAAGTTCCACATTTTTTTGCCTTATTGAGCAGTTGTGATAAGATTAAAAGTGATCCGCACACCCCGAAGTAAATGGCAGGATCGTCACCTATGCCGAAAATAGATCGATACCGCACGTGCGAAAATCGCAAAGTGAGATTATATGGAAGAAAAAGACTAAAACACGTGCAGGAAATCAATAATTCCGAAAAATGTTACATGCATAACCGTATGAGAATAAAATAGAAAAAGTAAGTGCAAGGAACTCGATATAGGTTGGTAAAAAATAGGAGAAAAATGAAAAAAAGAAATAAATGTCTCTTATGAGGTTGACATTTTTTTGAAAACAAAAAAACAAATCAGAGTATATGATCAGAAGTAAAGAAAAAGTAAGAACTAAAACCCAACCAAATCAAGGATCAACAAAATACAGGTGTTTTTTTCTTCCTTTCAAGTGGATTCGTGTTTTTATAGTTTATTAATAGTTTTTGTAAAATTATTATTATGATTTACAGTATCAGAGCTAACATTTACAAAAAACGTTTCAATAATTTTACGTGTGCACTTTATTATTTTTTAGGTTACGCTGGTAACCGTACTACATTAGACCCCCCTTAAGATAGCGATTTAGTTTAAAAAAGATTTAAAATTAAATTAAAAAGTAAATGAAAAATATTCTAATGGTTTTTCTTTTAATTAAGCATAATTTTTGCGGTTATAAACAAATGTTTGCCAAATTGAGTTAAGGTCTGAATGAGAAATTGAGTACACTATTTAACCAAGAATTACATTTTTAAATCTATTCAATCAAATTCTCATGCAATTTTTAATATTTTGTACTAAAAATGGTTCTGTTTTGTAGATGATTTGTGAAACTTTTAAATTTGCACGGTTTACTTACCTTAACCTGGTAAAAATCGAACTCCCCGAAGTATATACGGGGGTCTGTTTGTATATGTACGTTAACTGTCCAGTAAACGAAAAAGACTATATCAGACAATGACGACATTTCTCTGCCTGTTTAATTCCATGCGATTCCATTTTTTTTTTAAATTTGAATTCTTTTTCATTTACTGGCTGTTATATAATCTAGTGCTTCTTAATATACTCATAAAATAGGCTTAATAAAGAAAGGAAATAAAATAACTTTTCGTTTACAGCTCGTAATATTCTGCAGCATCTGAATGTCAGTAACTGCGAGACCTGACCAAGATTTCGATCCAAGCTTCAGTCATATTATTGGGTAACGGTGTTTAGTGAGATATACAGTTTCATTTTTACAAAGTGGTTTTTTTTTTATTCATTTTTATACAAGAACGTATGTATAGTAACATGAGCAGTCGTTCTTAACTGGACTTGTGTAATCTGCTATTTCGATATAAAATCATTGCAAAGGTACTTTGCGTTTTTCGGCGATTATACATTGTGATAATGCTTACGTGTTGATAGGTTTTATGTAAATATGAATATCACGAGTACCCGCTGGCACATATGTATGAGAATGATGTACATGATAAGAATGAGTGAAGAAATGCGCGGACACCTTCTCTTGAAAGAACAGCGACATCGTTATCAGCTTGTTTCATCGCTACGATATTTCTTTCGGGTCATTTGAGCGAGCGAGGCTTCCCTACGTAATTACTCTAGGGTTCTTAGTTCTCGAAGCCTTCGGATTCGACGTTTTAGAATAGGAATCGTCGTAACCTTTTTCTTTAAGAAATCTCGGTGCAAATTCGGGAAACGATTGTTTTCTGAATTATTTCAAATTTTTGTATATCCACGGAAGGAAGTGCGTCACCCTCGTGTAAACTCCCGGATATTGTCCCTTTCCACATCCGATACCCCAACTGACGATGCCAACTTGTGTCCAGCGACCATCGTTCACCATCAGTGGACCTCCACTGTCACCCTGCAATTTATTGTATAATATTAAATCGAACGATTAGAAATGTGCCAGTTATTACTTTAGATCGTCTAATTCATATCGTGTGATTTGTCAAACTCACACCATCGTATATCGCTTGAACGAAATTTAGTATATATTAATAAACTGCTAGGACATAAAGATTGTTTTTCATGTATACCGGGAGCTTTAAACAGCTTCATTCTTAAATTGTCCAATTAATTACTCTATACTTAAGTATTGACCAGCCTTATGCATATGTTAGAGTTAACATACATTTGCATTGTGTCATGTTACGCTCTACTTTTTAATTTCAGCAAAAAAGCAATTGAATTCGCGGTGTAAAAATATTCATTTAACTTTTCATTTGACGCTATACATACCGAACAAGAATCCTTGGTTGCTCGACCTGCACAGAGGAAACTGTCGACAATTCCTCCGGGAGCAGCAGATCCGTATTTTATTTTGCATTCGTTGTTCGACCATATTGGTATAGTAACTTCTTGCAATTCAGCTGGTTGGGGTCCACCTTTAAATGCGACACGTGAATTATATTCAGGGTATAAATATAAAAAAGTTCAGAAATTGTATAAGAGAAATAATTTTATCGGTAACAAAATCGAAGTATATATAAATATAAGTATTATAGTTTAAGGACAATGGTAGAATACAATATTATTATTAAATTTTTTATATGTTTCTAATATTTGAATGCTTGATCTTCGAGGTACAGTCTTTCTTTCTTAATTAAATGCTGCTGTTTGCGAATTCATATTTTAAAGTCTGCTGAGAGAGTTAACGAAAAGATTTATATACTGACGCGAGTAGATAAAAATAGACAAAGAAGAACAAGATCTGACGAAAGTAACGAAAAACAGATAAAATTAAATAATAGATTAAGCGAAAATATATGTACAATTTGTGGAGAAATAATGAAAATTATAATAAGTTATATAAGGCAATTATTAAAATTAACGACTAGATAAAATAAAAAGGAAATATAGAGAAGAAATAAAAAAAGAACGAGTTGATAAGGGTAATGAAAAACAGACAAAATTGAATAATTATAAATAGCGCAAGTGTACAATTCATCGAGAAATGTTGAATATTGTAATAAACCAAAACAATTATTGAAATTAATGACCAGATCGAAAAATATCGATCAGAAATATTAAAAGTAAGAAACATTAATTGACATTCACAATTGACTTTATAGTGTGAAAAAACACTAACCGTGGATAAAAATTTGTTGACATTATTTGTAAAAGGTCAAATTTTCAATTATATATACGTATAAAATAAATGATAATTACTCAAACGCCATGTTTAGAGTTCAGAGTGGACCAAATATAATATTAACTAGGTTATGTGATATAATTTCACTAATTGTTTTAGTGATTGGAAAAAAACGCGGAGTATAATGAAATAAAAAAAGTGAATCAAATATGAAATATATGTATAATTTATTTTTAACCTTTCGATAATATTTTGTGCAGTCTCCCCTACATTTTATGGGATTTCGTAACGGTAAAAAGTAATAACATAATAATGACAAAAACAGTAATGATAATAACGATAACAATTTGTATTGCAAGAGTTGAAAATGCTATAGGTGACGCCAGAAATAACGCCATTTTGGAAAACCGTAGAAAACGCGTTTTTTGTTTGCTTTTTTTTCGATTTATTTGGAAAAATACGAGTCTGACAAAAATTTTTCAAATAAAAAAGACAGCATCAAATTCTCTGTTAAAATGGTAAGATATATATATATCTACACTTTTTCGTAATCGCAAATAGAAAAGTACGTAAAATGGCGATGAAAGTATAATAAATATCACATCTCACATGGATTCGATTGTTACCCAATCTTGTGTGCTTACAGGTTATGTTAGTATAAAAATAAAAAAGAAAACATTTTGTCAGACTCTCATTTGGGAATATTTATTTGGGAATATGCCCGACTATAAATTTTTCATAAATTGTTATATTCGTAATCAGGAGGTAAAAATAAATCAAAATATTTTTTGGTTGGATGCCCTTTTACTGAAATTGTCTATTTTGTTGTTTTATAAGAAATAAGCCATAATATTTTATTGCTTTAGAATTAATGAAAAAGGTATTTTAATTTTGAAATCCTAAAATTGAGTCTCTTAGCTTAAAGTATATACGTATTACAATATATAATAAATAAATAACTTTAATTAAAAAAAAAAAAAAATACCTTTTTAATGATTTCTTTGTCTCTTCTATGTATCACATATGACCCGGAAGTAAAAGTATTTATGAAATTCAATATTATATGTCGATTAAAAAAAAAAACTATTTGTTTTGCTATTATTGTTAAAAATTTGCAATATTTTTGTCATTATTATGGAAAAAAAATTATGCCAAAATATAAAAATAATAATTATTATTTGAATTAAATTAGAGTTATTGAATGTGGTCGGAACCAACCGCGAGCCATTTAAATTTCCGTTAACCATCATTGAAGGAGAAAAATCGACCCCCACCTTTGGCGTGCATTGTTCTGCTTCGCATGCGTGCAATCTTTCGCGGCGTGAAGTGTCTGGAGTGGCGAGTACAAAGGATAAGAAAATATTCTTTAACGAAGGGATTCGCATATTCAATGTCGGAAGTATTCGATAACGGGATATCCGACAAAGGGGTTCGATTGTATTTTTTTTTGTTTTTTTTTTGTTGCTAAATAAAAAATTTCTTACTTTCTCTTATAGATCCCCAACCGATGACAGTCGCAGATTTGCCGTTATAGAGTTTCGATCCAGAAGGTAAGCAGATTGGTCTGATCTGTTCGCTGAATGGTACAGGCTCGTTCAATGTCAGAATCGCCACGTCGTTATAAAGAGTTATCGAATCAAAACCTCGATGTCGTACGACACGTTTGACCCGCCGCTCGACGTGCTTAACTTCGTTACTTGTCCTTATATTGTAATCACCCAAACGTACGGTCAGTCTTGCTACGTCCCAAGAATTCATGCTGCAAAGAAACGACAAACGATGAAATCCGGCATAATTTTATGAGTAAGGCTACATTGATTCATAAATTTACGTGAAAAATGCCTTTTTCCCACGATAATACTTTAGATTTTTCATTTGACCTTCACGCCTAATCAGCAGAGGTAAAAAGTTTGACAGAATGAGCTAAAAAAGTACTCTTTACGTATCCTTTCTACGCGTCGATTGCTGGGCTCAGTTTTAAGTACATTTTAGGGATTATTTTTGAGTTCATAAAAATGAACTTACCCGAGCAGAAATTTGTTGCGGCTACCTGAATTTTGATCTGGGCTTGATCCGTCAATGGTGTCGCATGTCTGATCAGGTACGCCTGTTCACTACTAGATCAGGCCCTGATCAGGAAATTATAAGGCGTGCCTTATTGACGCATAGGGGAGGACTTAAGAAGAACTTTTTATATCCAATATTCTCATTCTATCCAATATTCTGCTAATTGGCATATTACAACCATTTCGAATTTTTTAACATTTGCTTAGTGTTCCATTTAATATTTCCATTTTCGTTGGAATCGGGAAGGACTCTGTGCTACTTTTGTTGTCACACTGATGAAGTTTGTCAGTAAACAGATTTACAATAGCGTGCAATGCGTTCGAACCATTTTCACTATAAAAAATATATTCTTAGTATTTAAAAGGAACGTACTGTGCGACGCAGTGAGCAGCGGAGAGAATGTGCCTATCATCGATGAGGGATCCCCCGCAAACTTGTCTGCCACCGTTGAAGAGGGCGGCAATCCAGGGCCATTCCCCGGGTTCTGTCCTGTGTCCACCGACAATCTTGGAAGAGTCGATTTCCTGGTTACCATTTTTAGCCCCACAACTCGACGAAGCGATCGATGGAGGGATTGTTGTAAATGGCGGTTTTACAGGTACAATCGAAGCGATTCCCGTCGTGGCACCCGGCCACCAGGTGGGCTTTTTAGTCGGCCATGTCGTACCTGGTCTTTTCGACGTGGTCACCGTTGTCAACGACACCGGATCTTGTTGTGTTGACGATGATGCAGCACTCGAACTCGAAGGATGCGTTGGCAGCGGTGGGATTGTGTGATATGGTGGATGCGTCGGTAATGGTGGGGGCCAAGTACCTTGCGGTCTTTTCTTGTCCGGTTCCGCGTACTAAAATATTGGTAAATTAAAAAAGTTTTGTTGTTAAATTAATATCACAAAGATATTGACAAAATGATTGTATTTTAAAAAAGTAGAAAATACATACATCGTTAGTATCATCGATAGTTGGACTGGAAGTGGTGGAAGTCGGGTCTGACGGGGTGGTTATAGGCAGATTCGAACAGCATATACCGAACCCCATATGGCCATCGCTTTGTATGTAGCTGCAAGTATCGTACACACCAAGGACCCAGCCATCGAGAGCACCGAGATCGGGGATTTTAAAGTACGGATAGCATTCTTTGAATGTTGTACATTTTCCGATTTCACCCTTAGATGTCAAGCAAAGTCCGCGGGTCGAGCCGAACAGTTGTCGGCTTTCACGGAGGACCTTCCGAACTTCCGAAGGCTCAAAAGTGGCTGCGTGTGAAAGTTAATTTTTACTTGGTTTTTGCCTAAGCATTTTATTTTTAATATACATGGTGCCTCATAACTTGCGGATAACATTCAGGGGTTCATAACACCTTAACCTTTAATCCGGGAGAAATTTCACCCTAGAAGAATGAATAATTCATTCCTTAAAAAAAAAAAAAAATGTAGCTGAACTTTCACGCCAGGATTTTTTGCATGTTTTTATTCTTAATGTTGACTAGATTGAAATTTAAATTGCGGAAAATTAAATGATCATTATTAAAACCAGTTTTTAGATTAAAAATGACAGTAACTCAATTTTTTGCTTTAAATTATTATGAAAAATCATTCCCTGCAATATTATTCGCCAGTTATTGCAACCCCAATATAAGATTGTTTTTTCCAATTCGGAAAGGGTACGAAGGAAAAATATTAGGATTTTTATCCTAGTGCTAAAACAAGTAAAATTTATAATTTCCTACATATATATCCTCTGCATTTCTTGAAGTAAAAATTCAGTCAGTATTCATTAAGGAGTGAACTTTTCGCTCTTTTATGTTGAAGAATTAGTATTCCAACAGTATAATGTTAATTTTTCCTCCAAAAAAGTAAAGTGTTTTTAGGCTGAATTTTAAAGTATAAAGTGCACACAAATATATATGGAAATAAATTATGAGGTATATAATAAATTAATAAATTTTAAAATTTAAAATAATGAAATAATTTAAAAAAAAAATTTGAATTTCTAATTCATAAATTAAATGAAAAATCATTTTTATTATATCCTTGTTCATTCTTAATTAAGTATTTCCGATTAAGATATCACTTAAAAATAAGACCGAATAAAACAAAATGAACAACTGCTCACCAGACAAACTAATCTTATCTGACACCTTATATCAGTATTAATGTTATGTTTTTAAATTTATAAAATGATTGGGAAAAAACAAAACAAATTGATTGAAAATTGATTATGAATTTTGCATATGTGTTTTTCATAATAACAAGATCTAGCGCTGTTCAAATTTAAATATGTCTATTATGTTACATGCATATTTTTCATATATTCGTTGAATGTTTTCCATACTTTTTCCATACTTTTTTCCACAACCGGTCCCAATTTTATAAGTTCTCACTTTTTTACAGGCGTTTTTCGAGAGACGACTGTATTAAATTTTGTGCTAAATTAGGTAAATAATTAGGGTGATTTTTTCGACTAGACATTTAAGAATTAGATTTGGCTCTAATCGATTTAGATCCCGGTATAATAACTTGAAACATTTTTTAAATTCTATGTAGACGTGATGAAATAAAATCTAAATTTCTTAAAAGGAATTTTAGCGCCCATAATTTTCATGCTGTCATATGGTAATTTCTTCTTGACCGCTTTTTAATTAATTACTGTAGAACTGAGTCGTCGATGTATGGTCGCTTTCATTAATGAATCCGGAGTCGCAGATCACAAATTTAGTACCGAAATTGCAACATTTCAAATTAAAGATAACGGACCTAAAGTGAAATATTATTTTTATTTCGTTGCTAAAATTAATTTTGTTGACGGAAAATATAGCGACATTTATAGAAATGCATTTGATTAAGCTTTACTATTTCATGGCGTTATGATTTTACATTTTTTCTAAGAACAAACTTTTTATTGCAGATGAAGAAAGATCTCCACTATCAAAACATCCGAGCGGTGTATTTATTATTACATTTCATCAACATCCCGAATATACACCATCCGCCATATTGAATCTGCCATTTTGAATTTCGCGATTCTTACGTTATAGATTCTCAATCATTAATCTTAAAACATACGCATAAAATCTTCAGACAGCTCGAATGATTTCTCGACCGTTAATTATAGCTATTCGGTCCATACCTGCAAATATTCTATACATATATAATAGCATATTCGTATAAAATGGCCATTTGTCAAAATTAAACAAAAATATTTACAAACATTTTTTTTTAAATGTTAATAATCAGTAATAAAATTCTAGATTTCGAACTGGCCGATTTCGACTTTTTAAAAACTAAAATTTACTTATTGCTATTTAAAATATTAACAAACAATAAAATGAATCCCTTTTTTTACATTCGAAATTACAATTACATCTGCCAATTTATCGATACGAAAAATAAATCGTTCAATTTTTTTTTTATTTTTATAGAATTTAAGTATTAATCTTATTGGAGGTTTTAAACAAAATTTATGTATTATTTCGTGATAATTTTGTAATTACTAAATTAATTAATGTTATTGTAAGATTATGTTTGACTATGTAGATTTATATATATAAAATAGTGTAGGTTTTATATAACTTTTCTAAAATGTTGACATTTAACGAATAACCTACTTCGTTCAATGAATTTGTCGAATGAAATTTCACTCATTTACAGCGTATAAAAAAATTTATAGAACATTGTACCTTTTTGTACCTTTTGTATCTTTTACCTTGTCGTATATTCGTGCTGGTCTAATTAATTAACGATTAACATAACAGATGAACAGAATCTAGAATCTTTTTGTTGTTTTTCATACGAATTCAAACGGTCAGAAGCCCGACCCGCCCTAATATTTTCTAAATTTTTATATAATTTAAAACTCAATGAAAGGTTCTTCTAAAACACAATTTTTTTGAAAAACGTATTTTTCCAAAAATGTTGTAGTCAATAATAGCTAGTCGTATTTATGAACTCTGACAGAGTTTTCGCGTTATGATATTTTACGCAAATGCGTATTCCAACAATTGGAAAAACAATTTCAATGCAAAGTTCATTCAAAACATCAACTTTGATGTATTATACATTTTTGAGTAAATCGTATATAATGTCCATTGAATGCAAATTTTATGATTTTTGAAATTTTATTTTATCTAAAAAAAAAAAGAGTTTTAGAAACGTATTTGAAAAAATTGCGTTTGAAAATCAATCATTGAGTTTTAAATGATATACTAAGATACTTTTTCCCCCCATGTTGCTCATTGTCTGAAATTCATGCCCTGAAAATGTACTAAATTATATCTCATTTCTTTTAACTCAATATGATTTTAATTTTGCAATTACTACCAAAATATTTTTAAAAATTATTTCACAGCCCCCCCCCCCCTTCCTGCCCCGTATCAACCCCTTCTCACCACACTTCGTTTGTTCGTATTTTAAGTGAATTTTTTTGTTATATTGTGCATGAATGCCGGTATGTTATTACGCGTCGTAGTTTGCGATGTTTCGCAGACGCCGGAGGCGAATTTCAGTCTGTACCTGTAAGTATGTACGTACTCATCGTCATGAAGACACATAAGAAGGGTCGTGAGCTGTAATCGTAATAGAATTCCTGAGTCGGACGTGCGACGGAGTTCGCTGACCGTGGACGGTGTGTGTGTACCACCTCCGAGTCACCGCACTATAGAATTCGCGACGCGTCCATTCTTAATAACGATCGATCGTTCTGATGAATTTCAAATATTGAACTCACCTTCGATCGTTACGCTGTCATCGTCTTCCGTTTCGAGTGCATACGTCGATATCGCGACAAACAGCAGAATTATCGCCGCAACGCGATGCAACAATCCGGTCATCGTCCTCGGATTTTCCACCCCCGTTCCTGTCGTTTTTAGCTGGGAAAATGAGAAATCAAAACTGTCAAACTGTCAAATAAAACCTAGAATTTGTTAGTAGCAACATCCTTGGCGGTGCTGTGTTGTTAAGTGTCTATGGTGTTCGTGGTCTGATGTGGTGTGTGGCAATAAAGTCCTCAAATACGCTTTAAAATCGTGCTAAAATCGTTTTATCTCTTTCACTGATCTCACTGAGGACATTCATTAAAATATCTTGATAGGATCTAATGAATGTCTTCATTTGAACTTTATGACAACTTTAAGGATTTTTATGTTCGAAGATGTTGATGACGTTACCATAGCGTCTAAAAGAAGGGTCATAAAACAACAGCACTTGAGTTACTGATTTATGGTCACTAGTCGATAAAGTCGTTAGAACATGTCAGGATATCCAGATTGTCATCCTTCATGTTCTATCAACATTTTCCAACTCGATACAAGGTAATGTCGCGGGTTTCGCGATGTCACATGTAACCGAGGATGAACCGCCGTAAGGTAAACAAATTTCAAAGTACAATGTGTTCGAAATAAAAACAAAAGCAGACACACCACTGAACCGACTGAAAACCCGAACGGGACCTGGTCCGTCCCTGGAGGAGCGTCACTCTGTTGCTAAACGTCCGAATAGCTTCGGCATCAGCTTTATAACGGCTCGCCCTCCTCTAGCACCTTTCAGCCCCCAGCAGGTTCGCGAGCAAGGTGCAGGCGAGGCAGGTTTTGCTCTTGTCTTTCTCGCACGAACAGAGATGTGTCCGCAGTTTGCCCGCGAAGATCTCATCCATGATGACGACACGTGTGTTTACAGGCGCTCGTGCCGGATGAGATAATAGTATAGGGACGGTTACTACACTCAGCCCCGGGAAAAATCATGCATGAATTTCGACCACGCGTGCCGGACATTTATAATCGTTTCTAATTATACATCATCGTCGCAGTGGTCGTTTATCCCTCGGACGGCCGAGGGCTTGCAATTGAGGTGCATCACGTATGACGAGAGGGAACGGACTCGAGACTGAAAGATTCCCATGTGTGGTCTATTGAACATCTTGTATTCAGTGGTGGTCTATTGATATACTTGTATCATGGTGATGATGATGATGATGATGATGATGATGATGCTGGCCGGCTCGGTTCATTAATAAGGCAGCTCTCCATAATGATGAAGGTGGTTTGACGGAGTTTATACGAAATTATGATATTGATCACATATCTCGTTCTTCTCCCAAAGAATGAACATGACATCTTAGTAAGATTTTGCCGATAACACACATCAGTCCGACAAAATTTGATTGTCTTTCAATGCCTAAACCTATAAAAAGTATCGAAGGTAAATACGCTGTATTCGAATGTCATCTCTGAGTATAACACCAGAAGGTGTCGGATGAATTATAACACTTTCCATTTATCATAACATCAAATATAGCGTACAGACATGTCGTCCGCCATATTGAATTTTGTAATTCTGACTTAGATTTCTAATTAGAGTCATCGAAAATCTAAAGAACTTTTTATAATTTAGGGGTTAATAGTATACAGTAATCTTTGTTGCTGTTACATTCAAGATCGCGGGAGCGAGTTTATAGGTTATATTATCCTCTATTAGCTTTATGTGATGATAAAATCTCTAAAGAAATGAAATGTTTAGAAAAAAGCAAAAATTGTCACGATGATAGCGTTATTTTGACGTCACCATGAACGTCACTATGAACCATATTTTAGTAAAGGTCATTATGAGAAGAATTCTAAGATCTAATTTTTGTAAACAAGTTTTAAATCGCCACGTTTAAATCGGTGATATTAAGGATAGTGATATCGGAAAATGAATCGACAGTTTCATCAGTAGATTATTCAATACAATTCTTCTTTCTTTTTTAATCTTGGTTTGCTTCAAGTCATGATAACTATACTTTTCGTGGTTATGACTTTACACTTTTAGTTTCATTTTCATCTTTCTAAAGTCACCGTGGACTAGTTTTTCTTCATCGTCCTTCTATCGACAATGATATTACAACTTTGAAAAGGTTTCACCTTTTTCTTATTGTCATTTCAAGTTTCATAGATTCTGTCTTGACATAATCTGCATTCTATATAATATAATATCCCTATACATATAGTAAGGGTCCTGGAGTGCATATCACATACTGCACTATATCTGTGTATGATATATATATACAAGGTGTCCCACAATTGGTGAATAATATTACAATAGGTAATTCTTTGCACAGTTCTAAGCAAAAGTTTTTTTTGGAAAAATTTAATCTGGTTGCTAATTTAATTAAGGGATATTTATTTTTAGTTTCCCTCGACTACTATGCAAATATGCTTGCATGAAGAGCCAATGGTTAAATCAATGGCATACAAAATATTCGAGGGCGGTTCCTCATTGAAATGCAATTAAATAAACCACAAAGTCCAACAACAAGTAATTCGCTATATAATTAAGTTGACAATCGGATCAAATTTTTGTAGTGGACTTTTTACTTGAAATTGTGCAATGAATCATCCCAAGCATTAAGTTGTGGGATGAATTATGTAAGTACATGTATCCTTCTTACGAGATAAATTATTCAAATGTATTGAATAAAAATCTGTAATTATTTTTTTTTTGTTACTTTGGTTTGATGTACGAATCAAGCTTTTTTTTACTTCATGTAATATTGACAATCTTATCAGAATTATTTGATCGCATATAGAATATGAAAAAAGCAAATGGTTGTTTGAATACTAGTAGACAGATGTTCAGAGATCATTTAGTATAGATTTTTGTTTGGGACGAAAATAATTTTGTAAAATTACGGCATTGTATTATTTGCGTAAATGCGCCTTTGAAAAAAGGAAATGTAAAACAAAAGTAAAAGAAAATGAAAATTTATCTTATTAATATAAGATAATTGAAGATAAATTAAATAGTAACAACAATATTTAGTTCGCCATTTTTATTTGGATTTCTTTTAATTTCAACATTTTTAGTTTTAAGACAATCACCTCTTATTTTTAACACTTATTGACAAGTTATGAAGTCGAAAATATAAAGAATTAGGTATTCCGACAAACGACGGAAGCTTTGAGTCCGGACTATATATCTGTGCTATTGGCAAGAGTTGATGTCTTTCTTGCATGATCCTGCAGGTGATGGCTAATTATCATTTTATCCCTCGTCCATTTCTGTAAACTTCTTATTTAGTATATAGCTTAGTAAGATTTATACGACTGACGGCTATAAATGATATGCTATTATCTCGTCTCACAGCGGGAGGATTTAGAAAAGGGCATATCGTGTTACAAGAATATTCGAGTTTTGCATGATGGCCGTAGAATGAAATGCCGAGCTTTGATTCGATCTTTTAATTTGAATTGTTTTTTAACTATCAGTGTCTATTTTTTTTTTTTACTACCAGACTTGAAACAAAACAGCCTAGATGAGAAAAAGTATTATATATTTATTTATTATTTGATTTATTATTTTGTTGATCATTCGGTCGGGGTCCAAAATATTAATCACCGAAAAGCCGATGGTTTTCAGCAATACGCAAGATCTGAAGATTGCCTTTTGTTTATCTTGATGCAACCACATATGTCAGAAATATCAAATGATTTTTCACCTTATCGTGTGATGAATTAACATAAATGTTTTCCACTGGCTAATGGAGAAGGAAGAAATGTTATCAATGACGTATAAACAGGAATATTATATATATATGTAGAATGATGTTTACAGAATGATCACTACATACAGTTGAATACTAGCAAAAATGAAATATGGCAAACGAAATGTTAAAAAGATTTTGACATTTTGGATTTTGTACAAAATCATAGAACTCAATAATCAAGCAAACGGTATGTGCAATCATATACAAATGACACTGGACACTTTACCATGTAGGCTCGATCCATTAGGGGAATACCGAATCCTTGTATTATTTCGCGCAAGTCAAACATTGACACAGTAAACGAAGCATTGTTCGACATCGATTAGATTTTTTTTTATTTTGAGAATAGTCCGCAACTGTAATGTTAATCCGTGATGCCAAATCTACGAACTGCGTAAGAGGTCCGTGCTCAATTTCGGTACTGAATGAGCGTTGAATGATCGACTCGATCGATATATTTACATAAAGAACACGAACGAATTCAACCAAGGTTTGGCCTTGAAGGAGCAATAGGAGGCTGCACGAGATGCGACCGTGAACTTACAAATTCGCTCGTCATAAGAAACGTCTCGTGCGAGCGGGAATACAGCTGTCACGCTTTTACATTTTTATTTTGAAAGTACACGTGACTGCATAATGCATTCGAAGGGCTTTCTGGTTGTAAAAGGCTTCAGTTGTTGTTTTGAAGTGAACAGCTGTTGCTTCTGACGTTTCAAATATTTAATGTAAAACAAGTTTATGATTCGTTAAAACATCATAAATTATAGTAATGTATATGTATACACACATTCCTTAATTATCCTCTGTTTTTAAAGCTTATTCGCAATTGCAGACTAATACAGAACAGACAGGAAATCCATATACTTCATTATTAGAAATTAATGCCATTTCGTGACCTAAAATTTACGCGAGTATAAATGTATTATTGTTCTTCAAAAAGAAAAGTTAATATACCATTATTCTTCTTGAAGAATCATGTATGTATATTGTTAATAAAAATGAATGTCTCGAGTTCTACGTGTATTATATAATTTTTTTCAAAAATTCTTTAAAAGGATTAATATATTTCAATAGTGCTAACGTCCTTCCAACTTCAGGAAGATAATTTTGCTTTTAAGAATACGACTGAAAGTATAGTTTTTTTTTTTTTTTCGATACAATATCAAACTTCCTTTCCCGTGCCGTAAAGAAATTCCACTGATATTATTTACCATTAATTTATTTAAATTTTATACCCCAGATTAAAATTTTCTTTGAAAAAGTGATAAAACAAAAATAGCCTTAATAAATATAGAATTTCAAGTTGCAGGATCAAGACAGATAGAATCGAGTCAAGGGCCAACACCCCCCTGTACATCGTTGTTTTAAAAATTTGGTCAGATACTTCTTAATGAAAATATTTTTCATTTACAATAGATTTTGAACAAAGAGTTTTATAATGAGAATAATTTAGAATTTAAGTGATTTGAACGACCGTTTAACATTTGTGGATTGAAAATAAATTCAGAGGAATAATATAGTAGTAGTTCAAACAATAAATACGAATACAATCCAAGTTAATCTTAAGTCTGATCTCAATGCAGAAAAACACATTTTTACGTTAAAAAATGTATTCACTGCAAGATCTAAGAATATTAAGATTCTTTATAGGCATCATTAAAATTGACGATTGTACAGAATAACAAACTTTACATAATGCTTGCATCATGTATGTAAAAAAATTAAAACATTTCAATAATACTAATGAACATGTCAGTAATGAATTTTAAAAATGGTTTTAAAAGGCAAATGAATATAACAGTACTAAAGCTGAGAACACAGTTGAGAATGGTTTTACCAAAGATAAACTTTATTTCATTCAGAGGAATTCTGTCTTTTTTTTTTGTAAAAAATGTGGCGATTGTGTGAACAGGAATATTTTTTTTCTTCCATCGAAAAGGGTCAATGGCAAGTTTCCGTTTTTACTGAAAGGTTGGTACAAGTATTATTACATTATTTCATTTTAAGGGGTACAAGAAATTCCCGGTGTGGGTCTCTCTGGTTTTTCCACTTCGTAAAAGAGCAGATGATCTATAAACAGAGCACCGACCCGCGAAACCGGACTCGTATTACACGCACCCAAAATTTATATATCACGAGTTGTTCTCTGTGTGCGAGGAAATCGTACAGTTATTTTTATGTGTCCAGGATATTTTCAAAACAACATTTAGTATCATTTATTGTCTCTTTTTTCAAATTTGCATCATACTTTTTTAATGTGCAAAATAAGTTTTATTTTCGCTTCTTAATTGGTTTTATTTAAATCTTTTATTATACGACATTGACTCCTACGAGAAATCAGATACGATTCATTCTTCGATTAAATCATGCGGATAAAACTGTAATGTAATTATATTATTTCTTAACTATGGTCAGACTATAAACAGTGATGTGCTTTGGATATTCTCAATTCATTGTCCCTTTCCTCATTTTTGGCAATTTTTAACGATTTATAGGATTAAAATTTACAGGGATTTCCGTTTTGATCGAAATTTTAAAATTTAGTTAACCCTTTGTGTCACGCATTTTATTTTCAGTCCAATCGGCTTGAAATTTAGTACTCGGGGGTTTTCGGGGTCGCTGATTACGATTTCACCTTCCATATTCCTAAATTCAAAATGGCGGATCCAATATGGCGAATAAAAATTCACAAAACGGTGCAAATATGATAAAATGTGTATTTTTGGATTTTTGGGGTCGCC
>JAPYZR010002425.1:0-22712 GCA_030522945.1 Trichopria nigra
AGAAAAAACAAAAAAAAAAAAAAAAAAAAAAAAAAAAAAAAAAAAAAAAAAAAAAAAAAAAAATGCAAAGGATTCTGGAATGTTGCACCAGAGAGGATACTTTGAAGTACGGAAAGACATCCGTTTTCAACTCGAATGTTTATCGAACGTTGCCGATCCATCAAAATAAAAGAGAAACGGATTTATAAGTAGCTCAAAACAAGGTGACATTATTATGACGTGTTATCGTGTCATTTGTATAAATTATAAATAAATGTTCACTCCTCTATCTGGAAAGCGCTCATCCAAAATTGAATCATATTATCAGATTTAAATCAGTGAATGCGTTGAAACATTTCAATAAGTTCAAAGTCTACAAGCTTTGAGTCATGGACAGAATCTGCTTTAATTAGCAATGTTTTATTTCACATCTCGCCCATATGCGTCAAAATTTTATATCGATTTGAATCAGGACCCAGATGAGTTTCAAATCCAGTCATGGCTTCAATATAAGTTTGAAAAATTAAAAAGCATCACCCTCATTGGGTAGAGGTATACTTGGGGAGTTTACCATTAGCTGCCTTGGTGAGTCTAATATCGTTAATTCCCCGTTTCTTCATCGTCGGCCTCTTTGCAGAAGGCCGAAAACTTTCCGTACTCCAGATACCGTGGGGTAGGAACGGCAGTCTGACATTTCCTGCCGCAAAGAAAGTTCCAAGTTGCAGCAATCCAATTGGCCTCGGACCATTCGACCCTATGCCGTCCGTTCTTTTAACTTTTCAAGATCTTTTTTCCTTTCATTTTATTACCGTCCCCTTCATCTTCTTCGGTTTGCACCGTGGTGAGCCTCCTATGCCCCATATTCGTGACTAAAGAGGAAGGTGGATAAAACCCCGCCGACAGCTGCAGGCATCTCCACCCCCTCGTCGAAGGCCAATGGGATTATGGGGAAAATGGATTATCAGCCGATGGCGCCGGCGAAGTTCGTGTAATCCAATTCCGAATTAGAATGTCCCGTGTTCCAAGTCGTTCAGATCTCGTTATCCGCAGGGATCTGCCTGCGTTAAATAGGAAATGATACGAATTATACAACCGACAACCAGGTAATGCTCGTGTTTCCTTTTTATACTCGACGCAACAGCCGTTTTGTCAAAACACATTAATATGAATTTATAGATTTGAAATGTTCGTGGAATACGTAGTGTCAGAAGAATAAAGATGAAGAATCGTAAAAATTTGATCGCAGATAAATGAATCGAAGTGTCACAACAAATGACTATGAAATGTCTAATAAGAGCGAATGACACAAGCAGACAAATTGTTTGTGTAGTCGGTTTTATAAGATAAACAACTTTCACCGTGTTAACTTCATTATGAACATGTCAACAGCATTTAACAATTATATGAAAATGATAATGGAACGGTTGAAAATTATTTCCTTCCGGTAGACAACTTGGTCTTTCGTAGGTGTCGCGTGTTTGGGCCACCTGTTTCGCCGGTTTGCGGCCGTCGAGATTCCACCAACAGATTGCGTATAAACTAGCCATTCAGAGATCCGGCCGTTGACCATTTAATCCAAGATCGCGATTAAACTTTCGCCGGAACAGTTTGGGCGACGAAAATTTCAAAAAGTGGCATCATGACAAACAGCGTGCCGCGGTAAATGCTTTAGTCGCGGATTTTCCAGCAAGTGTTTAATTGAGCGACATAATGGCGCGACAATTAAATTTTTGAATGTTACGAATTTAACTAATTAATCTTTAATTTTGTTCGAGTAGTAGAACGGTAATTTCGGTTAATTTATCATCAATAATAGATATTTCAAATACGACAAAAGAAATATAATCGATACTTTTATTCTCAGTGTACGTTGTGAAGTTTCTGCATCTGACATTCTATAATGGATTCTAAAATCATTGCAACCATTTCGATACTCTCTAAATTCCTTGGAGTGAAATTTCACTCCAAAAAGAGTAAAAACTCGCTCTTTGGAAGAGTGGCTCAATTTTCACTCTTTAACGGTGATATGTCACTCCATGCAATTTAGAAAGTAAGTTTCTTTAATACTGCGAAATCGAAACGAAAATAATACAAGTCTTAAATGGAATTGGCGCAGTATGAGACAATGAAATTATCAAAGTCGATCCCAAACAATTGCGCGCCGCACCAGAGGAAGAAGGTCACGCTCGGAATTCGATTATTCGTCCGCTATTTCCAGAGAATTCCCCTTGATCCATGCTGGCCCTAGCCTTCTTCCCCTTCCTCCGAAAACAGGATTACACACAGCTCGAAGGAAACGTTAAGGCCGTAGTTACCATATGCGTTAGCGCCTCTGTTACTCTCATTGATAGCGTTTAATTAGCGAAGGTGTCGGCGCCACAGGGCGAGAGGGGTCAGAGGCTTGGCAACGAAAGCAACGTACGACATTGTATAGCGTTCGACCGACAAATTCCAGCTAATTTCCACAGTCGGTATCCTTTCCTTTAATTAGAATTCTACCCCTGAGATTTGACCGCGCGAGTCCCATACGCGTCGGTTTCTCATCCTCGTCTCCTCTGTTTTTCGTCCCGTGAACGGTACCAGGGCGCCTCATTTCTGATGTTGCATTCCACATCTACGGGGAACTCGGATGAATTTCTACACGGTTATCACTCTATCTAACGTTTCGAATGTGAGAAGGATATGAATTACCTTTGGATCGCTATCGTTGGTTGATTTTTTTACTTAAACAGATTGTCAACTCAATTGTTCCCATGAATGGTATAGTGTATTTGTAACATTCAGGAAAAATGAAATTTACGAATACGCTTAACAATTCCGTTATAATTAAGAACCAATCTGTTATCAGAAGTAACGGATAATTATTAAAACAATATAACTTCCCTCTGATAGTGTTACAATTTTGGAAAAAAAGAAGAGATTTTTTCAACATTTTTCAACCTCTATCTTTCTTACTAATTACACTCTGATTAATTTGCCTGATTGTAATGTCACTCCAATAACGGGACTTCATATACTCTCTAAATTTCATGGTGTGAAATTCCACTTCACAAAGAGTGATAATTGAGATACTCTTGTAAAGAAGTGAACTCTCACTCGCATTAAGAGTGACATTTCACTCTATTTGGAGTGTAAATTCTTCCATTAACTCCAATGTAGGGTGTAATTTCACTCTAAAAAGTGTGAAATATCACTCTTAAAGAGTGAAAATTCACTCCATGAAATTTAGAGTGTAAGGAACGAATGATCGACGATAATATTAACGAATGTTGAAGCTAAGTATGAGAGAGGAGAAAGTGACGTTATTCGAAGCGTCACCGCGATCACTGAATATGAACACTGAAATCTAAAATCTCTTTCTGCAAGTATCTGTAGGTGTCTGGATTAAACCCGTTTTATTCCACTTCATTCATATAATCTAAATGCATTTGAAGGAATCCCGAAAAATCCGTGAATCCATTATATCTTTCATTCATTCATTTGTGGAATGAATTATTATCTTATTTCATTTCGCATTGACAGCTCGTGCAGATATAATCAAAGGCAAATATAGGACATATACATAAAGAACTTCTGGAGTTATTGCAAGGAATTGTAAAGATTCATATATGGAACATTCCATGCAAACTCATTGCAAAGGACCTTTTTGACAACATTTTAAATTTCAATTATACATATTTGGTGATTGAAGAGACTTAGTTTTCATTTTTTTTAATTCAGAATAGAGTATTCAAAATGGCGGGTACGAGGTAAATAACTTTTTTAATAAGGAATAATTTTTATTTTACATTAAAATAATCTTTAAATAAATTGTTATTGTACTCAATTATTAAAATAGTACACTATTTAATGAAAATCTCGAAATAAAAGCGCGAGAAAAATTTGTTAGTGAAAGGTTTCTTACTTTTGGCATAGTTACACACTGTCAGTTATGTTTGTCATATTTTTATACAAATGTAAAATAAATTCTTTTTAGGATGGTGCAAAAAGTTGTCTGGATACATTTAAGTTAAAGGGTGATATATACATGTAGTTGAATATTCGAGGAAGATGGCCCCCCTTTTATATGCAATTACGTGTAATCCATGGGTCTTATCTGCATAGTAGTAGGCATTCGGTTACAAACGATTTATCATGTGTAATAATTGTTTATCCTACAATTTTATATTTACTATAATAATTTTTTACTTGAATGAGCTATTTATTAAATTGTGTATTTATCACTTTTTGAATAATTTTGTTTAATTTATTATTTGTAAAAAATGAAATTATTTTTTATAGTTTAATTACGTTTTTGATTAATAACTTTTTAAAAAAGATGTTTAAAATATATTTAAAGTTATAGTGATAAGCAACAAAAGATGCTTGACGAGTAAAATACTTTGACTATTGAACCATTTCATTACGGTTACGCAATGTAGACATGCCTTGATGGACAAGAATGCGGTTAGAAAACGGAACGTAAAGCAAATTTGATATTTAGTGTGTTCATTCTCCTTTAAGCCATTCTTGTTAGCGATGTCGTCCCATGTTACGTAGATGAATATGGGTACCACAGGCAGCTTGCATATGGTAATGCGGCCGTTAGTGACGCATTGTGTACGGCTCAGTAAAGGACGCTTTTGCGTTCAATAGATAATTTTGTGCACTTTGAAGGCCTCCGGTTCCTTTTAAAAAATTCGGATTTATTAAACTGGAGAGAGGTTCGGTGCAATTTATGTCGATGACGCGATGCTAGTAGGCTTACAATTTTTTTTATCGTTCGTTTTGTCCACGTTAAAGTAGTTTAATGTTTTACCGAAACACGAGGATCGTACGGGAGTTGGTATAACAAAAAGTAATAACATGCATGGGTTTTGTACGTATTAAATTCGCTCTGGACTTTCGGGTACTTGCAGCAGTACAAGTTTCCGCTCACGTGAGTGTTGCATTTTACCGCAATTATGAGATTAGGAAACGGTCAACTGCAGGAAACTAATTGCGTAACGATAAATGCCCGAGCGTTTCCATTCTGAAATAAATAATATAATATACGACTAAATATGGCGACAAGATTTATCATGTTAGCATCTTTCGTTGTGCGTTTTTTGTAATTCCACGTCGTTTACATTTATTCTTTTATGCAAGATCAGTCACGAAAACTCTTTTCACTAGCAACTGTTCAATGCATTTACAATTTTATAGAAGCCGAACCCGATGCATTTTTCCGAAGTTTTGTAAGGCTTGCTTTGTTTACAGAAGCGAGCAACTTTTTCCACCCTTTTTGCTCCTCTACATCCTAACATTCATCTTCGTAACGACCTTCCCTACCCACGTCAGCCCCTTTTCCTCCCTACGGCGGTTTCTGGGATCGCTGCTGCACGGGCGGCGCAGAGAGAACCTGTCTGGGAAAAATTGGCGAAGTACTTGAAGATCTCTTTAAGGGTGACTCAATCCAGACATCCATTCATCCCGTGCACCCGTCACCGAGTTTGGGAAAATTACAGAAATATTCTCGCTTTTTGTCGTCGCTCGACCGTCGACGTTCCCATTCATTACCGCTCAACAGGGCAAACAGTTGAAATGAAAATGGGTCAGACGAACGAAGGAGAGCGGTTTAAAAACGTGAGAGGAAAGCAGCAATGGTGTTTTTTTTCTCCCGATAAATTGCAGTATTTTATGATAAAAGTGACTATGCGGTAGATCTTGCGTGAAATTTTTAAACGACCTTACTTATGACGGCAGTTAGTAGCATCCTGCATAGAATTGCTCCAAGCATTTGCAATCATTTATAAATAGAGAAGAAATACCCTAGTAGAAATTTGTCCATTTTTTCTTACACTATCCATTTCTCCTATGCTTTTAACATGGTAAATATATGACTTGTCTAAGAATTAGCTAAAAAATGCATTATTGTACATATGAAACATTTAATATTTTTATAGCGTTCCTGAATAGATTTCAACATATAAAAAGCACAACTACCTGAAGCAAAGTTTTAGCCTTCATAATAAACCCTTATATACATGTATTGGACAACCGATGTACATCTAGTTTTTGTCCAAAAAACCTATTTCCGTTTACGTCCATTATACATCTATTGTATGTTCATTGGATAAATTCGTACTATCTGTGATATTACTGAACAACACTGTTCTGTCTTTACATTCATCTCTATATTGGCATGTCTTCCTAGTGTCTGACTAAAACATGAAAAAACTACTTCATTATGTGTCGGACCTGTTTCTATGACTTAATGTGATCACTTTTAAAATGATTATTATATATTTATAAATAAATAGTTTATTCGTAGCACGTGTTCATTTTTTTAATTAATTCTATAAAGTCAATTTAAGTTATTACAGATAAATATTAATACCGATTTATGGTATTGATATAAGAAATATTTTAATCAAACGATCGTGACGAAAATTTATTTTTTCCATTATTTCCTCACGGCCGCGTACGCAGTTCATTATGTTCGCAGCTAGAGGGCGGGAAATAAAGAAGATTTTCAATAAGGAGCATCAATCACATAAAGCTGCAGATCCCCTTACAACTGTTATCTTGACGTTACTTCAAAGAAATGAAAGCGCACAGTGAAAAAATCTTCTACTTATTACCTATATAAGGATTTTATACTAGCAGATGTACGTTACTGTTGAGTTTTCATCTACACTATATAAATCATTCTTGAAAGTGATTTATTAGCGTTTTCGTGGAATCCATTACTATTTAGTGGCACTTTGTATCAGACTATCGCGAGATAGATATTATTATGAAACTGCTTTTTTGTGAATATTGTAAACGGTAAAATTTGTTAAAAAAGTCTTTCGTTTAATTTCTTGCTGAAATTACTATAAAGAATGTACATTCTAATATTTTTTTAATTCATTGTTTGTTTTAATAAAAACATGCGGTTGTTAAAGTGGTGGACAAATCTTTTGAATACGATTTTTTAAAAATATATTTTTGTATTATTTTCCTGAATTATCATTTACAGCATATATATCGTCATGTCGATCATTATATCGCATAGAACAGATCAGGATTCTATTCTTGAAATCAAAAAATACAAATACAAATACAAAAAATAGGATGATTAACTCATGCGTAAAAGTACACTTTACACCCGAGTTATCAGGCAATATCATTTTCTACCGGGAAGCAAAGATATTCGAACTTTCCCAAAATAAGGGCCACCCTATTATAATAAGTACATCATCAAGTGGCATTGTATCGCGAACTAAATGTCTACAGGAAGTGAACTATTGCACGTACGGCGATAAGACGAATGACAAGTACGATATCAGGGGGGTTAAACGGCGTGTAGCACGAGGCGTTTGGCGCAGTCCTTTTCGACTTCGCGATTCGCCACCCCGACTCTAAAAACCCTTTTATTTATTTCCATACAAAGGGCCCTATATATACGCTCGACCGAGTTCCCCGCGCCGAATGGCAAATGCGCTTTCAATCGCCCTTTCAATTTTTCGAAAGAGCCACGAGGAGAAATCTCCTTTATGCGGGGGAGTTTGCGCGCATTCGGGAGTTATATGTTGGTCGGCGCTTTCTTTATTTGACCCTTTTTACGCGCACCACGTTTTTCGGCGTAACCTCTTGGACGAATTTTGATGCCGAGTCAAACTTCAGAGCTGCTGAGTCCGAGTTTATTGAACGAAATTGCGTTTCATGGCGGTGCTTTTGGCATTCCGATTTAGTATATAGCTGCCTGATTCGTGTTTGTTCATTTGGAATTTTTACCCATTTAATACAAAAAATCGAATACAAATCAACAAAAACACGTGATAGGCATTTTTTTACTGTTTTCTTTACTTCTGTCCGTTATTACGACTTTTAATGAATTTCACTGAATGCATTTCATACTAAAAATGGAATTATTAAGGTTTTATTAAAAACACGAAAATTTACCCAGACGTAAAGACTCGATAAAGCATGTAAAAGACAAATAGCCGATATAGATTATCAAACTGCTAAATATCATATTTTAATTCAATAAGAATTTAATTATTGAAATAGTATAATTGAAATATTATTACAAGCGATTCAAAAAATTAAAAAATCAACATTGCGGTGAATATCACCTGAAGCGTACTGTTGGAGGAATAAAATTTATTGAAAATTATTGGCGAACATTTTATTATTGGAAATTTTACTTCTTCGTACAATAACAAATTTAACAATATATATATATATATATATATTATGGTTTGAAAATTGTTACATCTAACGACCAATTAGTAAGAGTAATGGTCGTTAACTATACAGGGAGTAAATCAATATTCAATAACAAAATGTACCAAATTATGTCAAACTTAACGTTGGGATATGAATAAGATTGAATCGCATGTGTGAACATGCATCGTTACATGATGCGAATTATTAATATAATTATTACGAAATGGTATCCATTTAAGCCTGTTAAAAATATTTAATTAATTTGTAATTTTTCCAATAAATTCACCGCAATTAACAATATTGACGTGGTTCAATTATACTAGCAACGAAACGTTCAATCACAGTTATCTCGTGTCACTTGATAATTTCTTCCCTCGACGGGTGCCAGCTTCTTCCGGCGATCCGCGTTACAGAAGAAACTGTTTAAGAACACTTAAACTTTTCGCGAGAAAAGGAGTAATTTCGATCTGCCCTCAAGCTTAACCGAAGACGAGAGTTCTCATCCTTCATAACTCAAAACTCATTTTGCGAAACTCGCGCAGAGCTCATCTCATTAATTTTCTTCATAATTCTTTATCGAATACTCCAGTTTATTCCTCGCTAAAATAGAAACTATGGAAATTATTTCAAATTATATTCATTAGTAGGTAATTGTTTAATTCATTGTATTAATTGTTTTCGCAGTCGGCTCTGATGGCTTTAGGGTGTTCTTATTTCATTGTATTAAGCTTCGTAATTATTCTTCATACTGAAAATTTTCACCGATTAGAAACTGCAAAAGTTGCCCAGATATTATGATAATTGTTGTCAAAAACTTTCCATCACTCTCGTATATTTTCATTAAATCATTCTCCGTATCTCGGTCTATGAATGACTACGCAGCGAGAACACAGGCGGATTATCATTTGCCGACTACAAAACTTGGATTGTTTATAACTGATTGTTTTTTCAAAGTATATAGGCATAATTGTTTCCACATTTTCCGACCATTGAAGCGGATTTTCGAATATTTCACTCCAAAGTTTGTTCCAAATATTAAAGTTGATCGTTATTTCGTGTAAATCTTAAAAGTACTTCGAAAATCAGTATAGATGATTAGTTACCTGTGAATCTCGCGGATTGGATCCTCTTGCATTAAATAGTAATAAATCAGTTAGACGGGAAATTCAATTTAGCGGACTGACAATCGCATCCAAAGTACCATCAAATGATCTGCAAATTCAATATATTCGACGTCAGTCTAACAAATTTAGATGAATGATCGTTTTACATAAAATCACCGTGGTACGTCCGTTACAAATTCGCATGAATTAAAAAGAATAAAGTACACGTGTAAATGAACATTCTAAAATTTACTACTATTCACTTATCACATATCATCGTTACAGTTTATGAATGCCCATTACATCCATAAAAGTGCCGCAGAGTGAACGGAAGACAGTAAAATTTCTGGACGTTTTTGACCGGTGGTCAATTACGTGGTATCGTTACTCCCACTATACTCGCTGGCAATAACTCGCAGCCGTAACGTAAAACTCCGCGTGTGGTGCAACCTGGAAACTGGAAAGTGCGCTCCATTCAAAATTAACGAGCACCACACGATGCCGCGGCGATATGTGACGTAACGAAAAGCTCGAAAGGGGGACGGAATACGAGGTTTGTTCCTGGCCTATCGATATAGAGACATACAGGCGGGGAGAGAGATGGAGAGTTGGGGTTGGATGGATACGAGGGAGCGAAAGGTGAGATGTTCTAGGGTATTAACCATACACGACGGTGCTGAGAGCGCATTCGGATTTGAAAGCGGCGTTCGATGCCCCTATTTCCCGCTCGACCCATACCTGCTCATATAGTTACCCAGTCACATTATATTGTGGTGGATGCTCCGTAGCCACAGGCATGTTGCAGGTCGCACATAAGTGGGAGCACGGTTATTCGGTATCGTTAAATAGTAGCACTGATCAACTTAGATAGGTTTTTTGAAGAAATGACTTTTTTTACGATACTTATCTTCGATATGGGACATTTTTACATATGCAAGCTATATATTTACATTTTCTTTCGGATCGTCTGACTTACGTTTTACTGAACTATACTATAACATATCCAAAAACGTGTACAATAAACTCTTAAAAGAACGATTGATACGGGTTAAAGGTCATACAGGCATCATATCTTGCTCGCAGCGGGAGCGGCGAATATATTTTCATTATATTATTGATGCTGGTTGTCGAACGTATGTTTAGCGCTAATGCACACTAAATTCAGCCGGAATCGCCATACGTCGAGGATTTTCGTAAAGTCAGATAAACGTAAATATTTGACCGGATCGTAATTTTATTCATGGAGTCCATTTTGATGGGGGAATACGCGCTTTTGCGGACATTATTCTTGAGTAAGTGTGACCGAGCTCTGTCGCAGGCTCGGATGAAAATGAAAAATTATAGTTTCGTATTTACCCGGTTTAGAATTCAAGATTTACCGGAGTTCTCGGGTCACTTTGCCCCGCTCGTTTGTACCTTACTGTGAAATATATATGTATTTTACGCAATAAAAATAAATTCTTTAGCTCTATGGAAGTAAAAGCAGGACTTGCATATAAACGCGCAAAAAGTGAACACAATATTACGGACGTTTTTCATTTCTGATGGGAGTTGGAATATTAATACAAAGTTGGCTAGGGTTGACGTTGAAATAAACCCTATATGAATTGATTTTGAATTAATGATGTCAAAATATTCCTCGACCAACATCCCGATGCAATAAAAACTCATCTTTGAACTTTTTTCGAACAATTTATAACATAAATAGAAGAAAGGGGATATATCATTATCTTTATTTTTGGTCTAATTACTGGCGGTATATTGTTACGTGCATTTCATAAATGTATTGTATATACTGCTAGAATAACATTGTTCGAATATTGGAGTCTATTGTCTTCCACCGCGTGGACTTTTCAAGAACGCGTTAATTATTAATCTATGGAAAATGGAGAGTATTTTGAACTGCAATATTCCTGACAATGGATGATTGAAATACACATAAAATATTAAATTAAAAGTATAAATTATGATAGACGTTAAAACAATTTTTTTTTTTTTTTTTTTGTTATATAGAAGGTGATTTCATTCAAATATCCCTTGCTCGATGGGAAGAAGACGTTGCAATATGGATTCCTCTGTTTGTACCGAGGCATTTTTACTACGTTATTATTGTTGTGGTTCAAGATTAATTGATGGAACATTCCATTTTATTTTGTATTTGTATGGTACTTTGCTTATTGACTTGTAAGATCTCGTAGGCAAAAAATCATATTATTGAAACAATTTTTTTTTAATACGTTTTGATATTACCTAAAAAATTGATTAAACGCGAGTTTATTATTAGCGTTACTCGGATTGATAAATTACTTATTTCCTTCAATACTTTTTCTTCCTTTCCTCTCAGTAAATTCGCAGCGTTGAGGGAAATTGCATTACAGCTCGTAAAACACGCCAAGATCGTAAAACCCATAAATACGCATTGGAAAATCTATTTAACGAATTGAAGCGGTTTCGTTATATTCTACGAAGCCGTCTACGCACATGCACCCTCGTTGCACATGCTATTACGGCATTCATGTAAATCGGTTGAACCGTCTTGCCCAAACTGAACTACGCATGCCGATCTACACACATGACGGGCACTCGTACTCGCACGATGTATACGATGCATTTTCACATATACGTGTTAGGCGTTCGGTATACCCATCGTGAACGCTGCATACCCCATACGCACGTATTTCAACGCAAGGATGTTTCATTGAAGTGATCGTGTAATATATAAACTTTAATACGTCAGATTTTAAGAAAAATTGGTAAGGTCGAAAATAAAGCTCTCAAAATTATTCAAATATGAATATGAAATTTTGTCTCATTGTAACAATTAAAAGCGTGGTTCCATGTAAAACAAAAAGTGTTTGTTCAAGAGCTGTGTGAATTACTCGTAAAGAATGATTAATGTATGCTAATGTATTAATGGTAATATTTTACAAGTTATTTACAAATACGGATCCCTAAGCGCGACAATCTAAAGTTTATTAAGCCAGCTCGATATTCTTGCATGAAAAATCAATTTTTTGATAGAAAAAGTAAGAGCGACACACGGGCACTTTTACCCGTGAAAGCTGACGGAAGTGCAAAATTGAATTTCGAAGGCAATTTCGAATTTCGTAAAGTCGCGCGCTGGCAACCCAGTTTCAAGACGTCCTGAAACTCCTGAAAGTGACAGCGCGCCGTGAACCGATTTGTGAGTTCCCGGTAAGGGTCGTCCTAGGATCGTTATTGAGAGTATCTCGGCACTGTCGGCTACAGATTACCAGCGATATCGAGACAAAGCCAATCATGAAACTTCACAGGTTTCAGGAGCGACTGCGTCGGATAATGTAGAGCTCCGATGTAGATTAGTTCCTCTAACTCGCCGCAGCTTGTCTCTCTGCGGCTAGCCAAACAGAATGTACACGTATCTTCAAATCCTCTTCCTCACTCAGCAGCGGTCCTTCCTACACCTACTGCGAGTCCTGCGACATCTCAGATTTAACTACTTCTCCGTTATTCGGTTCTTTCTGCTATTCCACTGAACCGATTAATCAGTTCCTATAAATTAGCGATAGGTGTTCAGCTATGTTGGGACTAAAAAACATAAAAGTAAATATTAAGATAAATTGATGATTGTACGAATTTCTATTTCATCACAATATGCTTGCAGGAAATCAATAAAACCCTTCGTTTACGAGTCGACACGGAAAAACGCGAAAAAAAAATCCATTCGATGGAAACGATTCTAGAAAAACAATTATCGAAAAGGATTGGTCAAAAAGTCGTTCAACCTGTGGATGGACGAATCGTTGTAAACAATTTACTTCAAAGAGTTCAGGACTTGTTGGAACAAAAATTCTGCAAATATGATCTAATATGAACCATCAGTAATTCTTCTTTATCATTGGTTCTGAAATTCTGACAAACAAAATATTCCATAGACTGTTTTCCGTATTGTTTCCTGTAATTCAGATAGTTCCCTGCTCTCTCTTTGTTTCATCTTTCGACCACTGGCCCCTGAAGTTGCCATCGTAATAACGGCGTCACGAACCCAACGCTCAACTTGCTAAGTCAGTATCCCGTACGCAGTGGGATGTTGTATACTAACGGTTGACCAAAGGCTAACAAGTTGACTGGGAACAAGGAGGATGAGGGACAATATGCCGATGTCGACAAGGTAATTCCGTACAAAGTTTTCGCCAGGTACAGCTGCTGCTCTCTATTCTGCTCACCTTCCTGCTCGACACTTGAGGATTCCTGTGTCCTTTCGGTAGTCTGCGTTAGTAACGACTCGGTAAGTCGATTTCGAATTCAATCCGGTTATACCACACAACATTAGATGTTGTAATAGAAGCCATGATCGCACTGTATTTACCAAAGTCTAACGTTTGATATATATCAGCAATATATATTCGGATTGCAATCCTACTTCATCAATCGCTTAGAACACGTAATTATTAGGTATTATAAATGTATATATATTAGGAATTACTACAACGACCATGATATTGAATTTGGTCAGAAACTAGACCGTTTCCTATACCAGAACCAACTTTACATTTCATTAAATAGACATCAAGAAGCACAAAATTTTCGAACATTCTTCTAATCTGATAATAGTTTCATAAAGAAGCGCATATCAAGTCAACTTGTGTTTAATTGAATGAAGTAAAATCTGTGATTAATAATATGACCTGGTTTACTAGACACTCATTAGTAAGAAGAACTGAGATATAAGAGGCCATGTCTGTTGTAGTTCTCGCTGACACTTAGATTCGACGAGCCATTAATCAAAAAAATTGTCACGCCTTATTATTGTATCGACCATACACGTAATTAAGGAATGAAGAAAGTCTATCTATTAAAAATATATGTAGGTTTAATACATTACTGATAAAAAGTGTAACTACAGGCAAAGTTACTGGTTATAAGTTCGTCAAAAGTTGACATGCACAAGAATTCCTATCAGTCTATTAAACAATTTATAACAAATGAGTGGTAGCAAATGTATATGTTATCTTGAATATCGATTAAAGCTCTTTTTAGAAATCCTGAAGTTAGACTTGATAAAATTTACGGCATCAGTCGTATTATGCCGAGATGCGAAAGGAAGGGTAAAACGAATCCAGGAAGGAGGGTTGGCCCCACACATTGAAGATTTGAGGGCGAACCCCGTTTTATTTACGGCCAGCGTTCAATTAACATTTCGAAAAGGCTCTTAGAAAAAGGGGTGAAATCGGAGATATGGGAGAGCCGGCGCTAGGGATATTTATCGCCGAGGATCTCGACGTACATGTTCAGGGCGCCATAGAAAGGCGACTTTAGTGCCACGTAGCAGGTTGGATTGGTCGGCATTGCTGCCATCAAATCGATTCCCATCTTGTGGGTTGTGAACTTACCTGGTCTTGGGTAACCGCAGCGCAGGTCCCGCAGCAACGCTCGAGTCATTATAGGACACTGCCGGTAATAAACTTCGTACTGTTCTACGCACGGATCTGAATGATTCATTTCGGAAGCTAAACGTAAATGGCGAATTTTTAATAAAGTTTGCGGTATGGATTTAACGTATACTACGGGTATTGATGCACATTGAAATGGTAGGAAAGATAATCGAAAAAACGTGTTGTACATTTTTCGAACAAAGAATACCGTAATATTGAAAGTATAACTATATGACACACGAAACAAACGAAAAAACTTCTCGTTGCTAAATAATTCTTTTGTCGAATTGAAACTCACGAAAATAGGTTGATGAATTATTTTACAATGCCAGTCGCTTTCAAGTACTCCAATTTAAAAATTCGACACGTCCGCAATTCCAACTCTGCCCGAATTGCGTCGTTAGTTGATAACCGTCCAATCACGTTACACGTCGTCTAATGAATACCCAATTATAGCACGTTTGGAGGTGAGTGAAAATACCATCAGACTTTCACAAGGCGAGGTCTCGCGTATAACCGATTGATTGATGTATCGTACTATATATGAAAAGGGAAATAAATGTCCGCTGTCACTGAAAAACATATGAGGAACGTTATATTATGAAAATATTACAATCGTCGCATATGCTCGCTTTCATATCCATCTTCGGCGATGGTCAAAGCTTTCGTGTTTCGCGCGATATCATTACTAATAATTCCAGCGTAGTGCATATTTCAAGTTGAATGAAAAAGTAGGTTACTCATTGAATCGAAAGCTCCACGTTAATTAACGGCAACGAAATCGGTACGGCGAGCCGGCGTCATTTTTTCGCATTTGTACACGTCGGTGGTTTATAACGATGATCATTTATCGCCAGTGAAATTATTACCGTTACATCATACACAATAGCCGGCGAGTGAATCGATAACACGCACGCCGGGCGAGTGGAAACTGTGGATTGTTATACGAGTCGTTCCTCGTCGCACACAGATTCGTGATCAAACTCTGATTTATTTTAAAAAACACATTTTTAATACGCCGTCGAAATACGTGGTTCAAAAATTGACATTTTTCTGGATTCAAAGTCCATCGCAAAAGCTATTCAATTGGGATCTCACAAGTAAGCCTACTCGAACGATGATTTACCACGGGAATGAATCATAGCCTTTATTTGTTATGCGCATAGGCATTGTACATATAATAACGTTCGAAAGTTCGTGTTTACTGGAAAACCAGGCAATAAAAGTTGTCCAACTTTGCTTCGGAACTGTACTGGAGGAAATTACCCCGCGATAAGAATAATAACGAAAAGGTGAAACTCTCATCTCATTCAAGTGAACAGCAATTTAAAAATAATGAAAACTCCCCATATGGCCAATGAAGGTAGTGCAATAACACCAAATGTACATAGGCAATAAAATGTAACACGTATTTCAGCATAAATTCAGGGCGCACGAAACATGTTTTAATTACCGATGCAAGTATTCCGCACTTCCGAATGGGGAAGTCCCTCGCGCGTAAATGGATTGCGTAACGAGCGAAAATGTAAATGGAACATTCAGAATTGGATAAGCCGGTGTAGTTTCGCCTGTTCTCTTTCGCATCAGTTTCGCCCCTGTGCCTCGCCCCTTTGCCGCCTTCGCGGACTATTTGTTTCAGGGTTCAAAGCCGCAGATGTGCCCAGAGGCGGTCGCGCGGATTGAAAAAGTGCAAAGCTCGGACAACGCACGCGGATGCGGTGTGTTTAGGGCTTTAAAGGCCTTTCATTTTCCTCGCGACGAACGCGGTTAGAAAACAAAAAGGTCGACGACGCGAGATCAAAGGGCATACCGAGGGACCAAAGGTTTCCCTCTCTGTCTTCCTTACAGCCGCGTATATATACTTTCGTCACGGCCCGAATGTTGAAAGAAGTCGAATTTTCTCGCCGACCAGGCGGACATAACGCCCCTGGGCGATGGTGTAAGTGCCAGAGAGAGAGAGAGAGAGAGAGAGAGAGAGAGAGAGAGAGAGAGAGAAGGGGTGGAGGGAGTGGATGGCAATCTGCACCGAAAAGGCTTTTACGCCTTTGTCTCGGGCCGTTCCGTGAAATCTAGTAGCTTTTAGCGCCGCCAAACAACCTCGCCTCCTCCTCTTCTTCTTTTTTTACACAATCACTTTTTCTTTGCATCGAGCACGACGAATCTACGTCAAACGGTCCTCATAAAATCCTTTCGCTCAAGGGCTGGTTAATTTCTTCATTCTTCATTATGGCTGAATGAACGACCCAATCGTTTAGTTCGCACCGAGATCTTTGATCGAAAGTCTATTAAAATAGCGGTCGACGGGCGTCTTCTATGTATTCAGCGGCGTTCTCAACAGCTTACAATTGAAAAAACTGAATTCCGTATAATTGTCCCTTTTGATTTCAATCTGTCAGGCAGTGACATCGTTGACAGTTTGCTTATATTTCGTGATTTAGCAGAATACTCGGTGGTTGCCGTTGAAATGTGAAGAACGACGAGTCGTCGGCATGCAATGAAAAATCATCTAAAAATGTCTGATGAAAATATCCGTGAGGGCTAACACGTGAATATATTAAATTATCGTAATGCATTTTTAGAATATCAGACAACAACATGAATTAAAGTCGGGGAAAATTGTTTTCTGATTAAATTGTACTGTTTCAACTGAATAAAAAGAAAATAGTTCACTGAAAGGAGGGAAAGAGTATACCTATAAAAAAGCGAGGTATATTTTACAAAGCGAAATACGACGTACAGTAGGATAAATTTGAAAAACACTCTGTTAGTCTTGTGCACTTCCGTCCGCGTGTTCAGTCGGTCTGCTGTCGGTTGGTTCGGCAGCATCCTGGGGTCGAAATTGGAACACACAGACTCGAAACGTCAGCCACGCCAGGTACGCGTGGCCGTGGGCACTCGGCCGGGAAATGGAATTCCACGCTAGAGGTGAATTTGATGTAATCTTTTTGTTCCGGCATTCTGTTGGTGTTGAAATAATCACGACAAAGGACGAAAAAGTGATTATCGGTTCATGGTCGGCGAACGTTGCATCATCGAACTTGGAACCTCGAGAGAGTATGGAGAATTAGCATGAGAAACTTTACTAATTCGCTTCGGAACATTTCGAATTGGGCGAAGTCGAGAGGAAACCTGTGGGTAACAGTGGAAGATTGCTAAAGATCCTAGAGAACTCGGAATGGATCATAATTTCGAACTTCCGCGATCTATTACGAAATCGCCATGTAACTCTGGCACTATTTATGAAGGAAATGATTCCGATGTTCCGAGCAGACAGAGCAATATATATATCGATATCTAAGTTATGTGCATCTTTGATTGGTTAGTTGATGTAGTAAAATGAGACGAATCTCCCAGTAGTTTTCTATCGCCAATATATAATGCAATCTGATGTACGTGTAGAGGATCGTCAAATTCAAATTAACTTACCCAATTGGTTCTAGATCCACCAAATAAGCTTCGAATTAAGCGGATGCCCTCGACATTAATCGATAATCACCCATCAGTCTCATTTTATTTCTGTATATCTCTAGTAAATACATCCAACATGAGATTGTTTGACCTTTTTTATTTTGTGTAGTACATGATGGACCTTATTGGATTAGATGCCACAGGCTATACGAGATTTACAATTTTAGGTATAGGATACGGGATTGGTGCATTGATTCGAGGTTTTACATTCTTTCGGATGTAGGAATTGGCAATTACTTGAACTAGATTATCATCTAGGTGTCAGGATTGACTGATGTATTTGAGGATGATGTTTCCAGAAACGAACTTTTACCTGAATTTGTTGCAACAATATTAATCGAGCACACTAATCTACCCCAAATTTTTTTTTAACCGTTTCCACTACGATTTGAACGGCTGTATCAATTACTTACCAACACATTATTGTATTAGATTACAAAAAAAAAACAAAAAAAAAAAAACAAAAAACAAAAACAAACAAACAAAAACAAACGGCAACGAATGTCAAGCGAATTACGGACAGAACGTCGACGGCTGATCGAACTGAAGTAAGGTAAACAAGTGCTACAAAAGTCGTTTATCCTACGGTGTGATCGATCAGACGGTTATCGTTCTACAGTAAACACCGCCATAAGTTTTCACGACGAAAGCGCGAGTAAGCAACGACGGAAGTGGGTAAGAAGCACTTACCCGCCGCTATCGTTCAAGCGTACCTCCGTGTTGGTTTGCCTCGAAGCTATTCATGTATATCGGCTACGTCCAACTCGAGTGCAAAAGCCCGGCCGCTATCAGATTGCGTAAATTTAAGGCAAAGTACCTCCGCGAAAAGAAGCCTTCTTTCTGACAGGCAAATATACTGGGCGATATGATCGAAATATTTGATACGGTATAAGGCGCGTTGAGAGGATATCAAATTTACCGAGGTATAAACGTGAATTTATTTTTTAGCGGTTTGTTTGATTATTGAACATCGATTATCGTGCGACAGAAAATATAAGACTGGCCGAAGGAACTATTATAAAGTACTGTTATGCAAAGAATTGCTCAAATTTAAAAGCAGTTTAGCACCAAGATGAACTTACTGTATCAAATATATATATATATATATATATATATATATACATACGTATGAGTACGTGTGCTTACGTTTGAGCCTTCCTTAAGTTACAATTTAGCATCTCTTTAAAGCGACTGAAATTAGATTAATTTTTTTTATCTTGACGCACTTGGCTGACAATGTATTTTGGATGAAAGGCTGCTGCCACTATTCAAATTGTTATAATTCGAGTGTAAAATGCATACGAATCGTTCTAACGCGCGTTAGACAAACGCCGTGAGACCATGAAGACACACGTAACAAGGCACGAGGGACATTTGCAGAATTCGCATTCGAAATCTCTGGCGTCACGTGCGGGCTACTATGCGGCTAATAATACCAAAGTGTATTCAGCATTATACCGTCGAGTCGTGGCGCGAAAATGCAGGTTGAGCCACACAATCAAGGCGTTGAACGGCTGCGTGAGCGAGCTTAGGGCCACAGAAAACAAGGATGCCGCAACATGCAGGTAGGCGCTTATATATATGTAGAGAGAGAGAGAGAGAGAGAGAGAGAGTGAGAGGCTATATACATAGAATATAAGCCCCGGTACAGCCGGGCGCCACTACTGGCACCTGGCGCTTGTGCAACGCCGATGGACTTTACACCGGCGTTTAAGTGTTTCTATAGTTCGACCAAGTTTAGCGACCAAGGAGCCTTGGAAGCATGACATTCTTTCCATTCGTATTTTATTCATGAGTGTTTTATGTCAATTTATATAACTGCACTTACATTAGTCAAACGCCGGCGTCTAGAAGTGCTCCACTCCGAGCGTTGAAATGTTGTAAATGTTTGAGGAGGAATCGACAAAAATTGGTATAGCCAACATTGTTAGACACGCGAGATCGATACCTGAGAAAGCAATGGAAAGATTCATGAAAATTGAAGAATATTTCAAATTTATAACACCTAACGTGACACATATTTGAGAACGACTAGGCAATATTTATATTGACCGGATATTCTACGTTAGATTAATCATCTGCCACCTACTAACTTACTAATCAAATGCAACCCCAAAGATTTGCTCTGAATTAAGAAACATTAGAGTCTATCTCAATCGAAAGTAATCATTTGTGATCAATAAACATAACCCAATTACTTTTACATTCAGCAATTTCTTTTTATTTATCTATTATTGATATTATATATTTGGCATAAAAAAAGTTCTGTATATGTACTCTACAAAGTTGACGTTCGCTTTTGTGTCATGACCATTATAGTAAAGACAGAAGTAGGGTTCGTCAGACTGCAAGCGCCGTCATTCGCTAATTCATGAAGCGGAGGAGAAACTAGAGCATTGTAAATTCTTGATGCTTAAGCTACTGGGTACGGGAAGGACAAGTGGCGCCATCTATATAATTAAGTTCGCTGGCAATACGGCATTTACTGAATACTGATTTGTTTATTATTGAAACCCAGTCTACTTTTGTGTTCTCTAAGAGCAATCGTTTTTAAAGAGTTTTTTATTTGGAAATGCAAAAAAAAGCCTACTAAAAAATATACGAAAAAAGTATGCTTTTCTGCATTCTGTAACCATCAGTACTATCAGCGTATCAACATACTTCACTTACATACTTCGTGAAGTATTCATGGACCAATCAATTCGAGTCGTGCATCTTTTATTCGAGGCTCTGGCTTGTAACAGACTATTCCACGAGAAAAGTTTTCCGTTGGTCCGCAAAACCCGAAACGTTAGTTGCAGTAGCTGTTGGTGGATATTCCTACTTTTGTTGGCGATTTGTGGTGGAATTTTGAAATTGAAGGAACGCTCGAGTTCCAAAGGCGAACGGAGCCGAGGTAAGAGTCAGAGAGGCGGTAGAGGCTGATTCGGGTGCGCTGATTGGCGAAGTTGTTACGACTCTTGCCCGAAACGTCGCAAATCGAATCTGCTTTATCGTCGATACTTGCCGGTGTTTCGACAAACTCCGTATTAGACTTCCAGAATATCCGTTGTCGAGTCCCACTTTACGTTCTTCGTGCTTTTCGATTCTTCACTTGTATCGGTGGTCCCAAAAATCTTACGTGATCGAACTTTATACGTTTAATTCGATAATCGTCGCAATGGAAGCGTAATTGCATCGAAACAAAACGTTCGCTTTTAACGTTCTTAGCTTTGAAATTAAGTTTTATTCATACGTCATTTACGTAACTTCCATAATACATAACATCTCGCCTGTAAAAACTATTGCATTTGAAATAATACAATTGAATTCCAATATTGATGATAAATCTAGTGTTTATGTCCAAATATTATTATATTCCAACCGTTCTGACAAGATCCGTATTTTGTATGTTTCAGGTAATTATTTGCTCCGACTATTTCATAAGAGGTCTTCCACGTGCATTTGGAGAATAATGGAATTTGGTAAGATGCGCAGTAATGATTTAATTATTATATTAGGTTTCGATAAGAATTGCGAAAGGGATGACATCTGCACAGTTTTTTTGAAAATACGCCTCAAAGTGCAGCTGCTCTCGTCGGCGACCTTGCGGGACATCAATTTTCCGCTACGAGATTCGCCAAGTAAAAGGTGCATCTTACCAGCTTAAACGAGATTAAGAAGTGCCCAGCTTTTGCAAAGTAAGGAAAGGAGACCCATTTTTACAGAGTTACGCTCGATGCCTATCGCCTTAATCTTAATTCAAGGCATTTTCCGTGCAACCGCGGTCGTAGTGCCCATGACAAATAGCTTTTAATTTCTCGAGTCTGTTTACTCTGGAGCAGGTAAACTTGTCCACCACTCTCCCCCGCTACCATAGTCCGATCTCCCGTTGTAACCCAAGTTCTATCCGGCACGACCCCCGAATTAATTGCCTCGACCACCCGGTTCCTCGCGAACGTTATCTTATCGTCAGCCACTTAAACCACGCGACCGTCCTTGCACAGCTTCCCCCGATCTCCCTCCAGCATCATGAGGAGCCCGAGGGCAAAGTCGTGTTCCCAGCCCGTTGAACGCCCACAGAAGGTACACACTACAGATCTCCACGGACGATTATGAATGCAGACGAGCGTGTAAGCCTCTTCGGGCTCTGTTTGTTTTCGCTTCCGTTATCGGGGACATATTGGGATTGCGACGCTCCCCCGGTAGACTCTCGTCTCTTGAACTTGAGCGTGTCTCACAGCGTTCAGAGCTGTTAACCCGCAACCCTTCCAGACGAGTTTGTCCATAACTCCTTTGATACTAGATTAATGTTAATTGTACTTATATGGTTACTTGCCAAAGCGTATTCCTGTGCGGGTACTTCATAAGACAGTACGATCCTGTAATATTGAATCCTTTTCCGGAATTACATGAAAACTGTCGGATTACGTTACTATAATTATTATCCAATAATGAAACTTAATCGCACTTATCGTTTAAGGGGAGGTTCTAGTACGAAAGCCCGAAAACGTAACTGAATTTCATGATTTTTTTTTGAGCGAATGTAAATATTTAGTGACAAATTTTTTTGTGGCATTTATTAATATATATT
>JAPYZR010002426.1:0-16952 GCA_030522945.1 Trichopria nigra
CGGGATAAAAAATAGGGCTTTCCATTTAAAAAAATCAATGTCACCTTCAAATAACCTTCAAATTTGACCTCAAGGTCAAGGTCAAGGTCACCGTTCGATTTCCCCCTTCAATCCCTACAACTTTTGTCTGAAACGTTTTTTGATTGAACCACCCCCCTCGGAGTTACTGCCACCGATAGATTAAAATGGGACACCCTGTATTATAAATGATTTTATAGTAGGTTTGAAGGATCTTGAAATAGATAAATTTCAAAACTGAAAACTAGGGGCTTAGCCCCTGCGGCCTTCGGCCGCCGACCACACCAGGGGGCTCTGCACGCACACACACACACGTTGACTTCTGTCAATTTGTTCGTGATTAGATCTGGGTTCACCGCACTCTATACCACTCGATGGGATATATTCCAAAAACTAATCTAAGTTAGGTCAGGGCATATCCAAAAACAATTTGTGAAAGCATTTTGATTCCGTTGATTTCGTTCGGTGAGCAACGCATGCGTCAAAACAAGTTTCCGAATTTTTCTATTTTTTTTTTGTAGAAAATCAGGGATATCTCAACTTGTAAACGGTCAATTAAAAAATGAAAATTGCATTACATGTAGTATATATATCCTTTTCCGCGAACTTTGAATGCTGGTCCAAATTTATTCGGCATTAAAATGAGAGATATATGCAAGTTTTCCTAAATTATACATTTAGTTTTTGGACCTTTCCCCACCATTTTTGCATGATATATCCCAAAATCTAATCAGGTCTAAGTTGAGCCAAAATACAACTTTTCAACGAACGGATTTTGGACTCTGAAATACGTTGACATTTCATGAAAAAAGTGCGGGTGTCATTTTTTTTCGGATGACCAAATTCAATACTTTGATCCCAACCTCTGGTATATGGGTCGAAGTAATAATGTTTCTTGTATTGTAATCTCACACACTCTCCATCATGGATACAAGAGTATGTACTACGAACTGTATATGCACTATAAAGTCACTGTAGCTGTAGAGACAACCGTATATATCTGCAAGCAGTCTGATCAACACTGACTCCACTGACTGATCTCTATATTCTATATGGGTCTTGGTCGATGGGCACGGGAAAGGTAGTACGCAGTTGGTGAATTTTGTCTCAAAACATGATGCTAAATTGAGGATAAAACGGAAAATAAATTAAAAAAAGGTAAAACAAAGCGTTGGTGCTCAGTTCTAAAATTATTAATCATATTGGCTGTAATATGTTTCAAATGTTAAAATTCACCACCTGCTTAATTCCGCTTTTACCGTTAGAGGCGCTGACGCGACACCAACCCAAGGGGCGAATATAGCGAGTCGCGATTCGCGACAATCGCGACGTGAAAACGACGCGCCGCCGTAAAAAAAAGAAAAACCTAATGAGAAAAAGAGAGAGGAGATTCCGAGTTTTGTTCGCCGGCAAGAAACTGTCGGATAATATAATCATAAACCAGTTGAAACTTTTATATATGCCGATCGATGAATAAAGGCGACAAATCGTTGTTGGGAAGCGCGCTGCTGGAGAGAAAGAGATCAAACTCGCCGAAACGAATTTCCTCGACGGAAAACCCGTGAGTCACGAGAAATTCTCTAAAACCAGTATTGTATACTTTAATTTTCTGAGAACAAATTTCTGCATGCTAATTATGTGGGCTCTAAACTCCAACAATTAGTGAGAGTCAAAAGATTGCAGAACGTTTGCTCCAATTTCCCCTCATTGTATGCTTTGTTTACGATGTACAAAATCGATTGTTATGCGAATCAATTCGCAATGTTTCAGGCTTTGCAATGAATGAGAATAGGATTGAAGTATCGATGATAAAATCGGAGACGATGTCGATTACCGTTTCAATATCGCAACAACTTGCATCTCTGTCCCAAATGTCCTTTGAACCTAGCCTCAAGACCTCCCCGCTAAAAGCTCCGAAAGTGCCAAGGAAACGAAAGGCGAAGGTATCCCAAGCTAAGGACAATGACGGTTGTCCGTTTCCAAATTGTGTGAGGTATTGCAGACCGTTCTCTCGGTTGCATGATCTAAAACGTCACATTGGCCGACACGTAAGTCGTGAGGAGAAGCTTGCTGACTTTCGACCTGAGGAAACTCACGCTTGTCCGAAATGTGGAGATAGGTTTTACAGACAAGTGATTCTCCATGTTCATATGCTGATGCATGAAATGCCAATGACTGGTCCGTCGTATCACTGTGTCTTTTGTAATCAGAAATTTGATGAAGAGAAAGTTCTAAGAACTCATTTACCAACTCATGATAAGGCAAGTCTTAGATGCTATAATTAATAGTATTTTATGTTCACCAATCCTGATACGTTTGATTTACTTTGAAACAGCAATATCGAATGAAAATATAACTTTCATGTTTATTTACAGCCTTGTCCGATGGTAAAATCGAAACCGGTAACCAATGTCGATGATTTTAATCCGAATGACATTTTCCTTTCGAAAAAACCAGTCAAAGATGCTCAGCTGCCTTATAGTCCGCTTCGTTGCAACTACTGTTCAAAAACTTTCAAAACAAAGTGGACACTGAACTCGCATGTAGCAGCACACGAGGGACGTTTCCAATACGAATGTTGTACTTGCAGCAAGCGGTTTGTGAGAAAGAGTCACTACGAGGGTCACGTGCGATCACACAAAGAAGACAGACCTTTTGTCTGTGATCATTGCGGAAAGACTTTCAAACAACGTAAACATCGCAGAGAACATCTAAAACGTATTCATCGTTTCCCACCAGACTTATTGTTCAATATCGATCGCAATGATGAGACGAAGGAACCAAAGAGCGAGGAAATAAAACAAGAAGCCTTTGAGCCAATGAACTTTGGAGCATAGTGCAAATTCTCCTATGAATTACTGAATTCTTATGCAACTTCAACGTTGCATTCCAATGTACGTCACTTATCATGCGTAACGTCACATTTATTTAGTAATCTTTCGGACGTACATTATAAAACGTCTACAATATTAAGATTGCATAATTACCTTAAGTTTTTGTTCTGTGCTTGTTGAATTATTTTTAAATATTCATATAATATTTTACATTATTAGTATTATCGAGTGTTTCGATTCAGTGTAACGTAAGTCATAACTTACCTACACTTATGTTATTTCTTTCGTGTATTTTACAAAAGACGATTGTAAGTCAATTTTAAGTCATATACAAGTCATTAATTCATAATTCTATAATTAAATACAATGTGATTATACTTTACGCAGTTACTGATTACATTTGTAATTTATTATATGTTTTAAACCAATATTAAATGATGGAAATTAAGAGATAAAGATTTCTGGAATACATACATCTAACGCGAATAACGCATTAGAAATACTAAAAAATTTGTATTCTATTATTCAGTTTAAAAAAAGAAAGAAAATTAAAATAAAAAACACTAAATAATTTGATACATGTTAACATATCCTGAAGTTACAAATGCAATTCAGTAGTCAGTAAAACAAAAAAGAAAACTATAGAATCTCTAAAAGTATCCATCGGCGAATTATTTTATTAATACGTTTAAGGTTCGAGTAGAGTTTCTGGCAGTAGTTAAAGCCAAAACCTCTTGTAAATTTAATGACATTTTTCAAAAAAGTAAAAATGAATTAATAATAGTAGTTAAAAAGTAAAATTTGCGAATGACAATATTTGCATGAAAAATAATTTAATGCATTTTTTGTACGAAGTAATAGCAATTGTAAGAATTGAATTTCTTTAAAACCAGAGTCATTGTGCCAAACAGCAAATGATAAATTGTGAAATTTAAACGTCGAATTAAATAATACTTATTTAGGTACAAAATTTGATTATTCAATGATCGAATCAAAACAAATACATTAAGTTATGAAGATAATACCTGTTGTGTACTTAACAGAAAATTGTTAGTACCAGTCGTGTTGCTGATTATGATAGAAATTATTAGGTTCATAGTACGAATATATTTCTCGTTGTCAAAACGAGTATATTTTACATACGAATCGTACCTACTTCATGTAATCGAGGTAAAGATACTTGTTCTTCCTTGCATATGTACGTCAAGAGAAAATATAATTAATATAAGTCAATATTTTGAAATTCATTCACAACTCAATAGTGTGAATGTTGCGTGACATCTGGCCTTCGATTTATCTAAATGTAAAAAAGTCTAACAATTTGTATTCTATAAATTTTCACCAGTTGTTTAATAATTTTGTACATTCGTTAAAATTTGTTTGTAAATTGAAGAATGCTTATTTCTAACAAAGAGTTTGATTGAATATCTCAAAATTGTAGTCATTAATAAATCTAAAAATTTTATAGATTTGCATACTGCTCTTTTATTTCGAAGGGTAGAAACGAGAAAATATTGCCATGTGGCACATAAGTGAAAACATGCCTTTCTCAAGATTTGGCAAATAAATCTAATTTATCCCAACATCGTGAAATAAATATTACGTGATAATGAGATTTCGCTTTTGTGCCATATAATCTCTAATGATTTAATGGTGTTTGTAGAATAAAAAATAGACAGAATACCATGCATGTATCTAGAATAAAGATTTTTTGAAATTTATAAATAAATGTTGACTTTCATTTATTTTACATTCCGAACAAATAAATGCATTCTGCGTGTCGATGTGAGACGAGAGAAAAGTCATATGTCATAAAACGTCATAACTAAGCGATTGCAAGATTAACAAAGAATAAACGGTAGATATCTTATAAAAAATGTTCTCAAGTCATTAATAGAAATACTTGTTTTATTCGAATAAAATCAGAATGTAAAGAACTATTTAACTTTATATAAGATCTGTACGTATTACAAATATTTAATCAACTTAACTTATAGAATAATTTGTAATATTTTACAATTTTTTGCTAATAATTATCAGACTAGATTATTTTTTTGTTTTCGTTACGTCCTCTGATTTAGTTGATTTTGAAACTTCCTGTGGAATATTGTCAAGTAATGCTGTATCTGGTGTTATATTAACCTCTGAAAAGAATGTCTCGTAAGAATTCAATTGCCAGAATATCATAATTTGTCATTTTCAAATGTAACAAATAATAAATCATAATTTTTTGTACATCCCAATAATAATAATTTCTTATACATTAATGTGACAATTTTCTTTCTAGATTGTTGTATAACAACATAATAAAATAAAATACAATAAAAATATAAATATAATACTTTAACCTTATTGAAAACATAAGTAAAAAATGTATCTTACTATAAAGTCCTGGTTCCTTTTCAACCATTTGGATAACAGAAGTTCTCAGCTCAAACTCGACCTCACCGGCAAATTTGTTTAACTGTAATCGAAAACGATCGACCAGTAATTATGTAGCATCCCTGATGAATGAGTCGGTGATATTTACCTCAGTGATAGTAGTTTCATTGGTGAGACCTTTGTATTTCAGATATTCCTCGTTGATTTTCTGCCGGGTAGCTAAAAGTTCAGGGTACATTATAGGTGTTTTATGAATTATTGGCATGTATGACTTAAACAAATTGCTAAGAAGTACCTTTCAAGGCATAGTCATCTCCAGCAAAGGTTTTCATTCGAGTACGATGTAACTTTTTGAAGACCTTTAAAATCTAAATTCCAACATTTTTTAATAAAATACCGAAAACACTCAAGAAATATAAATAAATGAATAAATACACAATTCAAAGAAGAAAACACTATACCCCAATCGGAAAAGAACAAAAAAAGAGTAAGGGTTGTTTTCAACAATAACGAAACAAAATTGAAACAAAATTACCTCTCTTCTGATTTCCGCCATTGTACGGAATAACAGATGACTGATGACAGATGAGTGGTCTGAGATATATTTACGAAAATATAACCAAGAAACTTAAAAACAATTAAAACATCGCACGTGCGATGTCACGTGTAAGTATATGCATATATACTTATTTATTGTAGGCGAAATATACAGAAAAAAAACCGGAGATAAATGGAAAGAGGAAAGATGATGGCGCTATAATCGCCTTTTTTATTATGCCATAGCGTACACGCATACATGCGATAACACGAACTCACAGATATGTAAAAAGTTACCCAATATAATCCTGTAATTTTGGAGTTGAATTTTATTCGAAGAATGAAATTTAAAAACACCTGTCATCAGTTACGATGACTAGTTTTAATATTTAATTCGAAATGATTTTAACCTGACAGGTATATAATCTGTTTATATAACCGAACCCCTCTATTATTTATATGTTATATTATTATTATTTGTTTATTTACACTGCTTTTACATGTCAAGAATTATGTCTTTATGCAATTTCCACTATAACGAACGTTAATTCTAACTGGCCTTATGCTTTAAGACCTGAGACCAAATATTGACAATATGAGCAAATGTCCAAGCTGTGGACAGGAAGTGAATTCAGCTGAAGCTAGACTCATCAAAGACAGCTGTGGACACACGAAATGCCGCATGTGTCTTTTATATGAAGAACACGGATGTAAAGCCTGCAATAGTATATCGACAAATTGTTCCACTGGAACTTTCGGTAAGATTGATTTTTATTAAGTTTGACGAACATAAATGATAACTACCATGAACTAAAACGTTTATGTTTAGATTACACGTCGCCTTCAACCAAAGAATCGTTGCAAGACCCTGAAAAGGATGAATCAGATCCAAGTAGAAACTACTGCAATAATTCATCAGTTATTTCTGAAGAACTAGTCAAAAAAGATAGCGGTATTGAATTTAACGAAGATGCCTTGAAGGTAGAGAGTAGTAATGACTCTGAGAAAATCAAAACTGAGAAAATCGATGAGCCAGAACATCCAAACATTTCAGAAGAAATAATAAAGGTACACATTCTCTTAAAATATTTCATTTATATAATATATAATTTTAGCATTTGTACCAAAAGATTTAGACATTTGACTACAAGCTTTTCCCCTGTGATTTATGTGATTATTTAACGTGATAAATAAAGCAATTAATATTATGATATGTCAATATTATGGACAGTAATATTTAACAAAATTATACGTATATATGTATATATGTTTAGAGCTGTCATTCATATGTCATAGTTCCATAATCGTTTTCATATTGAATGACAGTATGTAAGAACCAAGTACCTTAAACCAAAATGAATATTTTTGTCATGAATATGTACAAAATTTATTTTTAATCAGCCGTAATTGTTTCATAATTTGTTGATCGTAACAGAATTCTTGCCAGAAATTAGAGGATACTTCAAAGGTACGTTTTATTTTTGGTAAAACACTGCATCGATATAAATCAAAATATGTAAAATCTTCGTTTACAGAGATAGTAAATTACCCTTACTTATTATTTTATAGAAAAAAAGATTTTCCGATTGGAGTCACATTGTCACAATTCCAAGCAATCCTGAAACTTACAAATGTAATGTTTGCAAAAAGGTATTTCGCAATAAAAAGGGGAAACTTTATCATAATGGATGTGCTACAGGAATTTATCCCTACAAATGTACTGTCTGCGATAAAAGTTTTGTAAAACGTTCGCATTATGAGTATCATGAGAGGATGCATACTGGTTATAAACCATTCAAATGTGACATCTGCAATAAAGCTTTCCCACAGCAGGGTAAACTGAATCGTCATATGGGTACTCACAACGGTAAGAGCTTCTCGTACGAGTTTCTTTTAAGAAGACTAAAATGTGCATTAATCAGTTGAATGAAATATTAATTTTCTTTTACAGAAGGAAAGGCATTGGTATGTCAAGTGTGTGGAAAAAGGTTCTGCAAAAATGAGTACTTACAAGCACATTTAAGTACTCATAGTGAAAGTACACCGTATGTTTGTAAATTCTGTCCAAAGGCTTTTCGAATCGCAAGCAATTTGACAAGACATCTCAAAACACACTCGAGTAAGTTGAAATGTTTGAAGAAACTGAAGTGCATGTTATAATTGTATATGTATCCATTCTTGACAATTTACTACTATTTTGATAATGACGAGTTTTACATAAAATTAATTAATTTATTTATTTATTTATTATAAACGGGGTAAGCCCCTTGAACCTTGAACAAAGTACATTGTGTACATATAACTATACCAATATAATAAAAAAAAATATTTATAGGTGAAAGACCACACAAATGTGATAAATGTGGGAAAACTTTTAAAGACAGGTCGCTGCTTGTAAGGCATGAAAAAACTCATGAAAAGGACCGACCATTTGGCTGTGATAATTGCTCCCGAGTTTTCTTAAGCAAGTCTGAGTTGAAGCGACATATGACTGTACACTCAGGTATAAAATCATTTAAATCAGCTTTATTATGTTACAAAATATTTTAAAGATTTCAAGGATAGACTAAAATATATTTTAATTTAATTTCCTTATATCATTTACCAAATGATATTGACTAACGACATTTAATTTCTCTATTTTTAGAAGAAAAACCATTTTCCTGTCAATTTTGTCATACAGATTTTCGAAGAAAAGACAACTTAAACCGCCATATTAGACATCATCATATGGAAGATCCAAATAAAGAAATTCAACCAGAGCTGCCAAAAATTAAAACTAAACCAGTTGAGAAAGTAAAGAGAGTACCAAAACCAAAACCAAAACAAAAATCGTGTTCATCTTCCGGACAAAAGTCAGTTTCAAAAGCATCTATTGCTGGAATAAATTCCCAACGTCAGATCATTTCGAGGTTGGATTCTATGGGTAACATCACGCCAGTAATTCGAACCATAGGTGAAGTTAGCAATGCAGTCCCGGTTATTAATGGGCCGATCAGTATCAAAAAATTACCAGAAAGCACTGAAAGAAAGAAGACTTTTACTTACATCGAACCGATACCTGTGGCTGAGGCTGTCGATATAAATAGAAGAATTCAAGAAAAGCTTTATCCGCAAAATTCACCAAATCGAAATTACTATTTCTGTGTTTATTCACCCACAGAAAGGAATAACGAGGAGACTGTAAATAGGGTTTCGACGATCCAAACTGTCGTCAGTACACATTGGCGACGTAGGACTGCAGAAACATTGAAAAAGAGATAATTTAAAAATTGTACATAATTATTTAATATATTGTAAATATTTTAAATATTAAAATGACAACACTTGTACAAAACTTCATATGTCAGTCGTATTTAAAATGATTGTAGAAAACTGTAAAATTGCGTATCAAATCTGACAATTGTCATCTTCAGGTTTCCCAGAATCACAATAACAAGCGTAACAATGAACTTCAACGACTAGAACCTGTATCAAACTCACATTATGAATTTCATTATTTGCACATGTTCCTAATTCCTGAAATTTAGAGTGGAAACTCTTGATTCGTAACATCCAGAACATATTTGCGCTTACGTCTCAGGAATATTCATTTTCGCTAGTTGTTGTATGTACAAATCGCTCTTCATAAAATTGTATAACAATTTGAGGGCACTTTTTATTTGCTTCCTTCGCAGACACTAGATCTATTTCTTCCGTCCCTTTCCTGCAATGAAATAATAAGTTTTTTAGAACGATGCATGAAATTCAATGGTAAATATATATTTTTTTAAATTAATTAAGTTTTTAGCATTTTTTGGTACCATTTCATCAGAAACATGAGATCCTTATTATTCGCGAGGCTTAATCCGAGAATTTTTTCCGCTTCGAGTTTCCGTTGGAAACCAAAAGGTTTTTGGAAATAAGACCTCCTTTGGGAACTCATCACTGTGCGCTCTACCATAAAAATAAACACATAGCATAATAAAGATTATCAGTTGTTATAGTTACTTTTCAATTTTAGCATTAAAAATTTTAAATAAATTGTAATTACCGAGTTACCGAAAAACTTTTGAAATTGTTTCAAGGACAACAATTTTTCGCGTTCGTTTTCCTGAGTTTTCACCACGCGCGTTGGCGCGTGCCAGTGAGTGATATGTTCCCTATACCATAAAATTCTTTACATTTGGCTGGGGGCCTGACTTATTTTCCCCCCATGAAATTTGTTACTTCCGGGAAAATATGCGATTCAGATTTCCCGCGGAAGTTTACAGCTTCCGGATTCGATTTTGCGATCTTTTTTGCTGAAAAGCTTTTTGGCGGATTTTATGTGTTTCTTTTTTTTTGCAATTTTCATAGTAATGGAGCATTTTTTGAATTCTCGGCTCGCTTGAAAGTGAAAAAAGTGACGACAATGTATATGAGACGAGCCGCGAAAAATTCCGAACAACGACGTGAAGACTTTGGTGTCCAATAAAACGTTAGTTGAATTTTCAAACGTTTTGAATGAAATTTTGGACCCCTGAAGAGGATTTGTATATTTGAATTATCGGTACGATTATCGAACAATGGCGTCGATCTTAAATTTTTATTAATTTCTTTTTATAAATTATATAGTAACAATTTTCGAAGGTTGTTCGAGGTGAGGCGCGCCTGCGCGAAACTCGCGGCTACGCGGCATAAAGAACTGTCCAAACGCCATTGCTTGCCATTCGTTCGCTGTCGTTCATAGGTGTCGTTTCGTTACCTTGATTATCGTCGTCCGCCGTCTGTGCGTCCCACACCGTTATCGATTACTTCATTTGTTTGAACTTGAAAGTGGCCGTCGCTTGTGCTTGATTTGTACGAAGGAACAGATACCTTTTTAAATACGGCAAAATGGTGAAAATGGAGCATGATGTAAGTAAATACATTTAATGATAAGTTATTGATCTTGACGTAAAGCGACGCACCTACGCGTATTAATGGGAGAATGATGAAAATAGAACATTTTCTATCGATTAGTCCATTTTGTCTTTTCTAGTAATGAGGAAAATGCAAATAATGATAAGCACTTTGTTTTTGCACATTTTCGGTGTGTCATTTATACTGGGCAAGGATTCTCGAACGGGAATTGATCATTGAAGCTTCGGCGTCGTTATTTGACTGGGAAAATGGCCGATCGCCATTTTGATTCGGCGTCATATACCGACTCGAGACGTACTTGATGTCGCGTGGCGTCATTTTTCTATAGTTTACTTTTTTCTTTCTATTTTACGTGCATTTGAGGTCTCGAGCATACATTTTCATCCAATTTGTCAATTGTCGACACTACCGGAAGTTATCGCGTCTGTACATCCTAACATGGTCGGAATTCTTCGAATTTTTAATCTCTAAAAATAAGTTTTCCGTTTTTGGTCAATTTTAAGTGATATTTCTGTAACGATATTTGCATTTTTAACCTTTCGCATGAAATGGAGCAAAGCAATGCTCAATTTGTTTAATTTCTGATCAACCACATGTTCACTCATTTTTCATTTCGGAGAAATTTAAATATTATCATCTTTTTTATACCAAATACGTATATAATTTAAAGTTCTTCGCCATACATTTACGAGAAACTTTTTTTCTTTACTTTCAAGCACATTTTTATGTCATTAGTTTGTTTTTTTTTTCTTTAAAGTTCTGCAATTATAAGCAAAAATAATAAAATTTGTATAAAATAATAATTATTAATTTTTTTATTAACTTCAGGATGGAAAGAATGAACCAGAGCATGTTAGGAAGTTGTTCATTGGAGGTCTGGATTATAGGACAACCGATGATTCTTTGAAGAAACATTTTGAACAATGGGGTGAAATTGTCGATGTAGTCGTAATGAAGGACCCCAAAACGAAGCGTTCAAGGGGCTTCGGCTTTATAACCTATTCAAGAGCTCATATGGTTGATGATGCACAAAATGCGAGGTAAGCATATAAACATTTCAATTTTTTTCTAATTATATTTTTACTTTCGAACACCTATTTATAGGGGTTCTGAAGTAGAACAGTATAAATAAAAAGGACCTAAACTTTTTCTCAAAATTCTGGCATTGGAAGGGTAATTTTATGCATGATATACGACCCCCAAGAAAATATTGCTGAAATTGATTCATAATTGAACGAGAATTATCCAAAACAAATGATTTTCTCTTATATGCAACAAACATTATTTATTTCAGATAGTCCTCATTTAATTCTGATCCAATTTCAGAGATATGTTTTGGGGATTGTATATGTTATGTAGAATGTACCTTACAAAGCCAAAATTTTGAAAAATACTTTTTCAATCACTTTTTTTTTACTTTTATCGTGTGTGAGTGCGCGCGCGTGCCTGCGCAATTTTACGTTACATCGCACATCACGTAATTTAAAAATTAAGAATGTTTACAATTTTTTAATTCGTATTTAATTAAATTATGAATTAAATTAAGAATACTATCCCTGTTTTCAACTTATTCATATTCTATTAAAAATCGATAGGCCACATCGCGTGGACGGTCGAGTGGTTGAGCCAAAACGAGCTGTCCCACGTCAAGAAATTAATAGACCAGAAGCTGGTGCTACAGTGAAGAAACTGTTCGTTGGTGGACTGAAAGACGATCATGAAGAAGATGACTTGAGGGCGTATTTCCAATCCTTCGGCAACATCAATTCTATCAGCATTGTTACCGACAAGGAATCAGGCAAAAAACGAGGATTCGGCTTTGTCGAGTTCGACGATTATGATCCCGTCGATAAGATCTGTCTTCAACGTAACCATCAAATCCGAGGAAAACATGTTGATGTGAAAAAGGTAAAAATTATTGTCATTCATTCATTAAATAGCTTTTCCTTTATTCATTACAAATTTATGTTGGACTTCTTAATTTTCTTTATGTGAATAATAATACTGAATTCTTTTAGGCATTGAGCAAAGCTGAGATGGCATCAGCTACTGGCGGTAGTGGTGGTAACCAGGGGGGTGGTAACCGCAGCAGTAGCGGCGGTGGCCGCGGACCGCGTGGTGGAAACCAGAGTGGAGGTGGTGGAAATTGGGGAGGCCGAGGCGGAAACCAGGGCGGCGGCGGCGACTGGAATCAAGGTAACCAAGGTTATGGTGGAAACAGTCAAGGAAATTGGAGTGGTAACGGACCTTGGGAAAGCCAGAATCAAGGTATGTCACAAATATCTATTAATTTAAATTGAAGTAATATTCTTTTTTATTTGCTGTTTTCATTAATAACTTAATAATAGATTTAAATTCATATATTTTCAAAAGGTAAATTTTATAGAGAATATAAAACGTGTAAAAAGTAAATAATTGAAATAGCAGAATAAAAATTATATTTTTTGTAGAGATGTAGAAAAACTGGCCTCACTGCAAAAATAAAATATGTAACATGTTTTTGATGTATTTTGGGCTGCTGATTACAAATATTGCAATAAAGTTTGTAGGTCGGGCATATTGAAGCCGCTATCCTTTGAAAACATAATTTTTTGGATTTTTTGCATTTATCTTGAAAAGTACGAGTCTGACAAAAAATGTGTTAAACTAAACTAGTCATTATAAAGTTCATCAAGTTTCATTGCTGTTTTACGTGCTTCCCTTTACGATTACGAAAAAAATGTGTAAAATGTTTTTTGTAGAGAATTCAATTCCTTATATTTTTTGTTCCACACATCTTTTTGTTATGCTCGTACTTCTAATAAATGCAAAAAAAAAAACCACAAAAATCAAGTTTTTTAGCTGTTCTTTAAAGACATCGGCTTCAGTACGTCCGACCAACAAATTATATTCCAATATTCGTAATCAGCAGTCCAAAAAACATCAAAAACATGTTACACATTTCATTTTTGGAGCGAGGCAGTTTTTCTATAACTTGACCGAATTTTTTTCCTAATATTTTTCCGAATATTTTTTTATGTTGAAAATTCTTTGTGCCTTAACTATCAAGTTAAAGTTGAAAATGGCGCCGGTTTAGGTGGAAACTGGAGTGGTAACCAAGGTGGACAAGGTTACAATAGCGGCGGAAACTGGAGCAACGATAACTTTGGAGGTGGATATCAACAAGGTTATGGTGGTGGCCCAGTGAGAAACAACTTCAACTCAGGCGGTCGTTCGGCACCTTATGGAGGTATGTACAGAACTACTTTTTATGCTTTTTGTTCCCTTACGTGTTTCTATATTTAATTTGTATTTCTTTATTATTTGACAGTTATATATTAAGTTCATATAAGCTTACACAAATTAAGGGACTAATGCAATAGAATTTTCAAATTTTAACAAAAATTTACACTTCCAAATTCTATATTAAAAATGTATACGAGGGTTCGACGCAAATTATTAAATAATTTATTATTCTTGAACTTTATTAATACTTACAAAATTTGTACTTTCTTAGGTGGACAAATGGGTGGCAACTCGGGTTCTGGTTACGGTAACCAAGGGTACAACAATTCTGGCAGCAGCAGAAGATATTAAACTTTCCCTCTAAACTCTTCCTCGTTTGGTACGTAAAACATTTTGTCTATCAAAATACGTGTCATCAAAGATGTTTTCGAGTCGAAAAATTCATCTGCAAAATTGAATTTTTCAGTCTGATTTTTCTTTTTCTTCAATTTTCTCTTCTTTCAATACATTCTTGTGAGACAAAAAAATAACATGCAATAACAGAGCGATTAATGTCTAAAAGAGTCGATAAAACAGATTTGTTGTCTGTTGCGACTCATTTTTAACCATCAACAAGACATTCATCACTGTATGATAAAATGAGGCGAGAAATGGAACATTAAGGATTCGGCTACAAATTATTTATTTTCTCGTTTATATTAGATCAATTTTATCATTAATTTAAAAAAATTGAATCAGTTGAAATCATAGAATGAGATAGACAGTAGGTTCAGTTACAGGAGATAAAAAGTTTATTAAGTAGTTAAAATAATGAGAATTAAAGTAGAATTTGATTTGCTCCCAGTTGAACAATTAGGACAAAAATATTTCGGAAATAATTATTTGAATTAATTCAAATAATACGTTCGAAAGTTAGAGGCGTTTTATAAGGTGTGAAATATTAGCTAAGAAAAACGTGAAAGGATATTTGTGGAAGTTAGAATGGACTTTTGTTTTCAGCGTGCCCCATTAACTTTGATAGAACTAATTAATAAATTTTGTAAATTTTAAACCTCAGGTGAGACCCTCCTACTTCTTGTCTTCTAGTCGGAGTACTACGGTACTCTTTAGTTTGGAGCAGGCAGGGCTAAAAGGCTAGAATACAGGACCATGCAGAGAACATTCAGGATTCAGGAACGAGAAGTCAGTGAAAACTTGACCAGTCGAAGCAGTTATTAAAAATAATTATCGTACTCGTTTCTCATCGCGGCGTATTATGAGGAAGGGGAAGGGAAATAAGCTAAGCTACTAGAAATATAGGATTTATTTGTCATTTTTATCAAAAAATACACGAAAGGTAGATTCAGTAAACGCGACTATATCTATATAAGTAGGTATGGTGAGGAGTAGATGGATCTAGTATTTGATGGCAGTGACTTTCACTTCCAAATTTTTCTTTCGTGACAGTCAGATATACAAAAGCTGTAAACTAATGGGCGATGCAATTCGCATACCTATTATATATGGGTTTATCATGATCTAATCATCTGCTGAGTTGTGTAGCATTGCACAAGTTACTCGTAATCAGATATGAATTAATTTTTAAGTTGTAAACCGTTTAGCGTTAGACAATAAATTTGATTACGTCCTTTTTCCACGTCACGTCATATTTCAATCGCTAGTTTTAGGTACAGTAAATAATTTCATCCACAGTTCATTAGTTGTCTGAGATTGAGGGAGAGAAGGAAATTGTGTAATGCAAGAATAGAACAATGTATGCAGGTTATTGCACCATTTATTTGTAAATGCAGAATTAAATGTAACTTGTATATACGGAATCATTTAGTTTTCTTGTTGTTCTTCAATTTTTTTCTCGCTTTTTTAACGCGATATCAAAAAAAAAAAAGAAAAAAAAATTTAAACGTGAAGATTAGCAAGGGAAGTGTCCACAGGTAATGCATCAGTCATACAGCTGTTAAATGTTAACATACATTAGCAATCAGTTAGCAAAAGTTAACGAAGGTTAGCTTGGTAACGCCAGTTTTTTATTTCGTTCTTTCGACAACGTTCAGCTGAGGTTTGACAATTAAGGAAGATATTAGAAGACGAGGGAGAAAAATAAAGACAGGCAGGTAGCTGAGTATGTTATGCAGGTAGGAAGTTCTAGTTTAAAATTTTTTGCTCTTTTATAGGTAAGGACTGTAGAGTTCTGTTTAGCTTAAGAGTATTCGAACAGGATTTTTTTAACCCTTTCAGTCTTTTTCCAAAGTTTTGATTGAATGTCAAGTAAGCGAACATTTTCGTAAGAAGTTCAGTATACTAAGAATTTTTAAAAATTAATCCTTTCGAAAAGATCCGCTGTTAAGAATATCTAATTTTTGTTTTTATTTCTTCTTGTTTTTCCTGTGTATTAGCAATTTTATGCACACAAAAATGTTTTTAGTGGAAAAATTTTCCGACTTACCGAAGTATTCTTGTTTAGTTCCCGCAACCAATCTCAACCAGTCAGCAGTTCTCTTACTTCTGTATGTCCTCCCTTCACGTTTCGTATTATGTTTTATAAATAACAACGAAAGTGTTTCGGGCCAGTTTTTCTTTTTGCAAGATAATAGATTGGTTAGAATTCGAGGACTGTTGTGAGATTTATTGGCTGCGAACGATTCAATACTATAAAACCGATTCGAATGAGATTCGTGTATATTTATCTAAAAACTAAAAATTATTAAGTTAATATAGGAATTTTATAATACTCGATTCATTCGAAATTGTCAGAGTACAATTTTTTATTTTTCTGAAAGGGTTAAATGTTTTAATATTTTATAATAACCTTAATGTTTATAATTTGTTAGTGGTAGAATTTTCTAGGAAGGTTCACAAAAGTCCTAATAGATACACGCGAATAATATTTATCACTGGATATTTGGGGCTGGTACGGGAAATCTTTTTTTTTTTTTTTTTTTTACTTTGTTATACTACTTTGAACATTATTTACTTTTGAAAAATAAAAAATACTTCCCTTTGCAGTCTTGTGACTAAAAAACCATAATATGACGTTTCGGTCCCTGTGTGGACCCTCTTCAGAAAAATTTTCGA
>JAPYZR010002427.1:0-18680 GCA_030522945.1 Trichopria nigra
CGACATTCGATATATATATGTACATCACCGCTACCGCGACGCCACACATAAGCGCGCGACATTTGAATACGCTGGGTTGTCTAAGATTATCGTTACAAAGTAAATAATGAAAGGACAATAAAAGTTTTGCCGCAATAGAGCGAGGAACTGTAAAGGGAGGGGAGACCCTATATGTTCTCCTCATGTTAATGCCGTGTGGCAAATACATTAAATATATCTATCTACATAATCATTCTTTATATAAAAAAATATTATTTTAGATACACTAAAGACAAAATACTCATCCCATGGATTGTTTAAAGAAGACAAAGAAAAACTTTCATCTTTAAGTGCGTCTATTAACAATGCGAAAGATTGGGAAGGGAAGAGATCGAAAAGAAAGCAAGAAATTGATCAACCCGAAAAAGAAATCGCTCCAAAAATAATTACAAAAGTTATAGATGATCCATCAGAAGATATTGATCCCTCAAACGATTTGAGTAATTCAAATAATTCCAGTGATACTTCAGACAAGGAACTATATACTCATTAATAAAGTTACCATTTTAATTTAATTCTTCATTTTAAAAAAATCACTATGTTCAATGCAATGCGTCTATTTGTAAATTTGTTATGAATAAATTATATATTCATTACAGTTATATTTTAAAACACCTATTTCTAAACTTTGTTACCGGCGGAGTCCCCGGTGGGGTTGGCGGACGAAGGCCGCAGTGGCGAAGCCCATTTAGTTTTATTTTGAATTTTATTCATAGATGTTATAGGCTTTAAAACAAAATAGAAATAGATAAGAGTGTAATGAAAGGATTTTCATTCCAAAGGTCGATTATTTAGTATTTACTGTATTTATTTAATCGATTGTATAGAAAAGCAGGGGTCCCCTCGTAAAATTCACGAGTATTCTTATAAATAGCTATCTATAGAGATTTTATGAAAACACCCAGTAAACGAAAACGAATTGAAAGTCCAGAAAATGAATTGATGAAACCAATACTTAATACGTTTCAACCCGTTCACAATGTGCTACGTATTGAATAACGTATTCAGTATTTGTTCCGTCAATTCGTTTTCTGAACTTTCAATCCGTTTTCGTTTACTGGGCATCCACAAAAGGCCTTAGAATGAAACATAGGGCTTACCTTTCAAAACTCATGAGTTTTCCTTCGCATTCGCCTTATGCGGCCATTTAGGGAAACATTTATGGAAGCCCCATATGAAAGCATTACATTTCCTACGAGGCCTTTCCCTGGCTTCCTTACTAGGGCCTCACATATAATGTAGGGAAAACTTCGAAGGCCTTTTAAGGAAAATCGAAGTCTTTTCTACCAGATGCTTAATCAAAAACAGATATACTATACGGACCGTTTGCAAAAGACTAGAACCGGCGGTAAGTCCAACTGCCTCAGAAAACTCACAACATTTGTTGCCAGATACAAATGAGATTTTCTTGGAATATCAACGTATATAACGTAAATGCCGATAAGTCGTCATCGGATAAGAATTCCAAAAACAGTCAAATATCAACGTGTAATCTGCGCAAAATTCCGTACCAAGCTCCGTAGATTGCAAAGCGACCGCGATATGACAATTTGAATTTGCAAACTACTCAATTTTCCTACAATTTTGTTGCTTTTTTTTCTGGTACATTTGCACTAGATTGATGAAGCGCTATCGGCATTTTCAGGACATAGGCTCATTCTACAATCAATTTGGAACATTTTAAGACAAAATGCGTTCAATTCCGAGTTACAGGTCACGAGAAACTGTTGATCAAATTCGATGACCCTTTAAAGATTTTTTGTGGAAATGGTGGATTTAAAATGTTATGCAAGCTTCTAAGGCCGGTCATTTGCACATTTCTTCATTGTCTGATCCATACGGACCTGTTGCAAAAGACTAGAGACGGCGGCAAGTCCAACTGCCTCAGAAAACTCAGAATATTTGTTGCTAGATAAAATTGAGATTTTTTGGAAAATTAACGTATCACGTAAATGCCAATAAGTCGTCAACGGGTAAGAATTCCGAAAAAAGCCAAATATCATCGTAATCTGCGTAAAATTCTCTACAATCTTGGTGTTGTTGAAGCCAAACGTTAACTTTTCATCCTTATTTGCAGCCGAGCTGCGCGCTTATAGCGTAAGTTTTTTTCACGCGCGAGCAGAATTCGTAGTTTTTTTTTCTTCGACAATAACGGGCATTTCTTAGGTCTTCAGAGTCCCATTTGATCTTGGAATCCTAACCTATAGCGTCAAGAGCGGCATCGAGTGACTGAGAATCTTGAGAGCCGTACCCTTTGCAGATATTCGAATTTTCGACATTTTAAAGTAATTTTTCTATTTCTTATATACTTTCGTTTAGCTTCAACAACAACGAAAATTGCAGCAACTGAGATAAAAACAGAGTCTTAGCAACTAAAAAATCGATGCTGTGCTTTTGAGGAAAACGATTGCACAGTAATCCGAGAGATGCAGGCCACAAAGTGCAACAGTGTAAAGGGTCGACGCTATTCCTAGCACGCGAGCTCTCCGATTTCTTCGTCATAACAATATTTGCAAGATTATTAAAAATAAAAACTACTGAAGTACATGACTATTTTATGTTGATACTTTTGTATAAATAAATAAAAATAAGATTATACAATTAATTTCTTCCCCATATAAGAAATGAAGCTTTTTGTTTCAAAGTAAAGATGATGTCATAATAAAGCATCTACAGTATCGTTCTCGCAGTAAACGGATAAAATTTACAAAAAAAGATTGACGAACAATACATTGTATATTGATGACGATGAAGAAGTATTCGTTTTCATGCTGGCATGCTTGCCGTCTGCATTAAATTGTGGACTTATCAAATTACATCCGGAAGTTCTAGGACACCCTGTATTATTATCATGCAGTTTCTCCATTTTATTTAGTGAAAATCAAGAAGACAGGTATCTTCCAGTACCTCCACTTACCCTGCTTGCTAGACCTTCCACTTCCAGTCTTCTTTGGTGCGACAGAAGACATGTGACGATTATATAGGGAGGAGTCGAATGAATCCGATAGATGACGTACGGTGGAACGTATTCTTAGGTATTTTATTTATTTATTTAGTCGTTTCAATCGCAATATATTTTTTCTCATAATAGTTCATATTTCATAAGTTAATTACAAGTATCTTTCGTCTACTTGCTAAAGGTTATAGGTATTTCACAGTATTGACTCTATTTTCTATTTCAGATATCTAAAGACTTACGTTTTTTTTTCCTTTATCTACAAATATATTACTTCATTTTATACACACGCATCTATACAATTGCACGTACGCGTACATATGTACAGGCGTATATACGCGTATGTATCTGCACAACGCACATATATGAATGTATCTTTGTCTTATCCTTCAAGAAGAATAGAGTGTCAATAAGCTGTCGACGAATAATGACTGAAACACAAAATGTCGCTATCGTAACCAATTCTGGAAAAAAGTACGGAAGACGGTACCCAATCGGTACACGGCAAACGGGCCTTTCGAGTATCGGAATTCACGGCATTCACGCATAATATGCCTGCGCATAGCGCGGTTTTGTTTGTCGCTGTACCGATTGCACGTACACTAAATGCGGACAATTTCACGTTTCAAACACTTCCCTCGTAGGACCAATACGCATATACAGTCCAACGTCGCTTCACGCTTAGAACTTTTTTTTTTATTTTCTTTGTACAATCTACATAATTTCCCTCGTTTTTACAGAATCAGTTTTAACGTTAGACAATGAACGAATGAAAATGCAATTTCTCGATAACGATAATATCCCTCTCTCTCTATATATACCTATAAGATCCTAAAAGAAACTCGACGAACCGTCATCAATACTTTTTGCTTTATCGAGGCTGCGCAGTCCGTCGGTCCGTTAGCGAAGACTCTACGTAATGTTTATATAGAATCGCGTCAAGACGTAAAAAGGGCATTTTAAAAAGAGAACGTAAATCAGTTGACGTAATAAATCGGAATCGTTCGAAACGCACGGCAAATGATCAATTTCGGCTATCGGTATTTCGTCGGACGACATCATCGCTTCATCCCCTGTCGTCCAGTATGTAATATATACGCCTATACGCGTGCCTTCCGTCAGATTCTTCCAGTCCAGCGAATTCGCCCGTCGTCGTATACAGCGACACTTTTAAAGCCCCTACACGTCTATGAGATAGAGGGAGCGACGTCGAAGTCACTGGCCGGGAAAACGGGGAACGCAACTTATGTTCAAATCAGTCACCCGGAAATTCGAATTTCGCATCGGAAGTCCAATATACGAACATATATAATGGTATATATAGGATGAATTATGTAGGTAGTTTTATTTTTTAAATATGTTTGTTTGTTTGTTTGTTTTTTATCTTCTTTAAAAGGTATTTAGTTACTTGATTTGACACATATGATTGAGGTTTCGAGCAAGTTTATCGCTGCTTAGCTCGCGTCTCACAGCCTAGATGTGATTTAGATTCGAATGCCGTCCCCGTTTGCAACGGTGGTGGCCGTACGATGCGTTCCGGAAAATGCGTGTGACGTCCGAATAACGTCGGCATTCAGTGCCATTCTTCATACGGGTGTGAAAAGAACGCTTTAATTTCTTCACTTTGTTTGCCGGCATTATTCATACTTCAATCGCACGGGTGATAATACTTGTCGTTCTTTATTTTATTTTATTTTATTTTATTTTTTTGTTATTTTCTGTTAATATATGTATTCATGCATTTACATCATTCAATCAGTCGTCCACTCGCATGCTGCTTCCTCGTATTAGCTCCTACGTCACTCCGTTCCGCTTCGTAGGGCGGAACGGAGTGTTTTTTTGATTACTGTCTACAGCCTCCGAGCCTACTCTATCTATTCGTTAATCCCATCATCTATATATGCATTCATCTTTGCTACGCGTCCACTTAGGCGCTTCAATTTCTCGCTCGAGAATGACAGAAAACGAAACGGCCAACCGATATAACGAATAAACCTCATTTTGTCAATTCGCTCCCAACCGACGTCCGTTCGATTTTCACGATCGTTCGTTTATTGCTTGATCCGTCGAAGCACTCGTACGCTCGCGTACATCCATTTCACTTATCGATGAATGAAATCACAACACGATTAGGACACAAGGCCACAAGAAACGAGTCTGTCATTCAAATTGCCCGGCGGGAGACGTCTTCCGGCGGATTTTGGGTTATCGACATCCGCATGCCGATCTTGCATATAGGACTTGCCGTCGGAGGTGCCAAATGTGGTGTATGGTTAAAATAAGATCACGTGGTTCCTATTTGTCTTCCTACGTCGAAAAAAAAGTTTCGTATCCAGGATACGCTGCCAGGAAGATCGCCATTGGCTTACGTCTAACAATGGTCGTCGTTAAATTTAACCGCATAAAGTTTAAAGGTTCGAATTCAGTGACCCAAAATCCTGAGACATCTCCATCCGTATTCCAAAAACTTCACCTGCTTTTCCCAACATAAAGAAATATTACGCCATCTCTGGTGAAATTGTCGTGGTCGATATATCGAACGCTGCGTCCAAACGATTAAAAACGAAAGAAGGACAAAGGAAGGTATATTCCAAAAGTAAAAGATATGAAACGTAATAAATAATAATAATAGGCAGAACAAGTGATATTTATAAAAGGAGGAAAAATGCTGGATTTAAAATAAATGCTTTTTACGAATGCGACATGATTCGTACATTTGCCCATTCCAAGATACGCTCGCACGAGTTACTCATGCAACAGAAGATGAAGTCCGACCTCCCTAATCTCACCGGCATTCCTTAAATGACACGTCGACCACCACGCTGGACAATTGCACGCGCCGCGAACCATATTATATCTGCAGCTACGTAAAATCCATTATGTACAACATATTTGTAATTCGTAACGAATAGCCATAACGTTGATTAATTCGCTCCGTACATCAATTTACTAATAGCTCGTCGCAAACCGCTGATAATCTTTAGCAATAAACTTTCCTCATAGTCAACATGTTTCGTATATATATATAAACTATGCAATTCACCAATACCTGCGGGTATATATATATATATGTATATATATATATATATATATAAGTACACATAAAATATATCGTACGTCGTCATTAAGCAATTAACATATTAAAATTATAAAATATATTATATACACGGGTCGTAATAACGGACGACGTGGCGTGATATATAATTTTTATTGATCTAGTTTCTTCTTTTTTTTTTGTTTGCATTTATTTATGTATTAATAACTTTTAATCATACGCGTACTCCTAAATGCCAGCTCGCGCGGATATTAAATACTTTCTTGTGACGATGCAGCACTGATGAGACTGAGGTTTCCTTCATCTTCCTTCGATACTTAACAGCTATAGAACGTCTCTCTTTCTTTCTTTCTTTCTCTCTTTCTTTTTCTCTTTGTTTCTCGAGCTGGACTTTTCTTTGGCCAAGTATAGATTTCTCATCGAGACTTCTTCACCGAGCTGCGGTACATGATAAATCGAAGTAAACGACCCGCCAAGCGCCTAAAGAAACGCCGTAAAGTCGTTAAAATGTTATTGGCTCTCGCAACCCGTTGGCCTCATCAGTGGATAATGAAATCAGTTGTCGAACAAAAATACAGCTCGGTGACCGCTTTACCGATTCTTAGTTTTTTTTTGTTTTTTCTTTTTTGTTTATTGTTTTTGCTTTGTTTTGCTTCCGCTTTTGATCCTAGACGCTCACGAATAAGAAACGAACGTCTCTTCGGTTAGAAAACAAGCTTGCTCTTCTCTCTTTTCTTCCTTTAAACAGATCGACTTCTCCTCGCCCTCGCTTAATACCACCCTGACGAAACTCTACTACTCGTCCTCTCCGTACATATGCATTATACCCTATTATACTGCAGGACGTTGTGACGTAAGTTTTTATACTTTTCGGTACGTATATTATCTTCGATCTACGAGAGTTCATCGTTTAAAAAGACTTCGCTCGAAAAGGGACGAGACCGTTCATTAAGTATGTGTGTAGTTGCTTGTAAGTAAGAACGTATCTAATCCCTATATGTATACGGTAGTATCTACAAAATTGAGGCGCGACCTCGAGGGAGACAGTTCGCGCTATAATTATAATGAAAATACAAACATACAACCCTTAATTTAATAATTGCTGTACTTGATCACTATGCTAATGTTATGTTTATGAATTCTTCGATGAAACTCGCCATGGAAAATACGACTTGGTACCTGCGGCAAACTGGTTTCTATCACTCTCTCTCTCTCTCTCTCTCTATCTTTCTTGCTCATGAGTTTTTCATCGTCGACCATCATGGTACTATATATGTATAGGCCTTCGTTTGGCATTGCAAAATGGGTTTCACTGGAACAAATGAAGAAACTTTAAACTATCGTGTATAATATATTATGTATATCGGAGCAAAATGACGGTCGTTTAAAATTAAGCCTACGCTCGTCTACGTTCACGTACGAGTTAGTAGAATCGTACGCAATATCATCTAGGTGTATGTGTCATCCTAATCACGATGACGCTTGTAGAAAAAATGAGCTTCTCCTGTCTTTGGTTAAACGCGAAGCATTTAGAAACTATCATGGCAGTGATTTTCGTAGATGCTTCGACCTTAGCCGCGGACCAAATTTTGATTTCGGTTCACTGCTTTTTCTTCTTATTCTTCATCATCTTCTTTTGTTGATTTTTTACCCCTTTCATTGTCGTCCCTACCCACGAGAGGATGCCCTAGGTAGTAGGCGATACTACCTCCTATTATACTGGTTAATTGTATACGAGTCGAGAGTGCTACGAATAGAGCATTCGTCTAGCGACACATTTACGCGTTCGATGAAATGCAACCGCGGAGATCATAAGACGAAGAGAGAACGGAGGGCACAAATCCGGTCCGCGCGCGGTCGACTATTATAAACTGCGGATTGAGGATCTGCGCGTATACTGCGCGCAGGAACACGGGTGCGCACGCGCGCGCGCGAATAGGCTAACGACTGCCGTCACCTACATTCCTATATAAAGAAATCCGTCGAAATCGAGCTCAGCCTTTGGCACACACGCGACTTGGACTGAGAATTGCGGTCCAACGAAACTAAAGTGAAAACGCGCCTCGACACGCCGCTTTTAAACCCCCCCTTTATATCACCCGGCCCCTTTCCGATTCCGAGCTGACCGAGCGACAGGCTCACATTCGCATACATGACGCTTCAGATCCCGCGGACGCTTAACGTCCTCGCGAATGTAAGGGCAGCTCGTCCAGCTTGTTTTCGCAGTTTCCGTCGTCGGTCCTGGCACCGAGGTCTGGCCGCGTCTCCGCACGGCTCTCCGGGCTCGTAAAGTTGTTTCGTTTCCCGTAAATAGCGCCGGTCACAACGCTTGGCGCTGTAATGTCGGTACAGAGAATGGCGCGATAGTAGCATAGCTGTGAAAGTCAAGTCGCGTAGATAAATAAGAGATAAACTAGATGCGGATTTTCGCGAGGTGTCCAAGTCGATGATTCTATCCGGTACTCTTCACGAGTAGATGGTGATCACTTCCCGTCCGCTGCCCCTCACTATCAGCACTCGTTCCAGGCCTTCAGTGAGGACTTCCAAGAACTCCATGTCTGTTTTATCGGTTAAGGAATACATTTTCAATATTGATTGACAGCAAATTATTCCGTCCATTTAAACAGATTTAAATGGATGGAAGACATATTAGACGCAACTTGTCAGGTATGTTCAGGTTCCAATAAGGGATTAGGTCGGATACGTGATAAAAAAAATAGAAATGTATAAAATTTTGATAAGCGTATAAAAGGATACAGTTAGATTCGCGCTCGATGTTAGTCTCGCGAGGAGGCCCAGGAAGATTGAGAATTACCAGCTGAGCTTCGTGACTCTTGCTAACGATTACTTCGTTCAGTTTAATCGCCGTGTGCATCCTTCTGACATTGCCCTCGTCCCTGAAACGGCAAAATCGATTTGAATTAAATCCTATGTTAATTCCTAGTTTATGAAAAATATTAACGAGAATCTGATTAAACGTTGACTGAACCCTACATTATGATCGGAGTAACGATGGTCGGTACTTCTTTTGGCGGGCTGTCGGATTTGTCCCGCGATGCCTCTTGTTTTTCTGCCGGAGGTTCCGCTTCCTTGTCGGCTGCATCCTTTGCTTCCTGCTTGGGCGAGTCGGTGATCAACCTTTCGTTCTCTTGCTCCTCCGCGTTCCTGTCGGTGGTTTTATCCTCGGGCGCCTTTTCCTTTGCCTCGGACGACTCTTCGATTCCGTTCTGTTGGACGCCAGGCTCCTGGAAACGTACCTTGGTGGCGGTTTTGACGTCCACGTTGTGATGGTGGTCCACGATCGCTTGAACCTACACGGGATAAACAAGGATGTTTCAGAAACCGTTCGTGAGAAACGCTTCATTCTTGAATGATTTATTTGAATGGTTTATGTGAGACGTCCAAAATCGCTATAAACTAGCTTTAAAGCACAATATGACCGCTAAATAAATGAGTTCTAAGTTAAGCCATCGACATGAATGTGCCAACCAAGCTGAAAAAGGAAGGATGAGATTGTTGGTTGAAGTGTGACGAAGTAAATGACAGAAAAGGAAATGGATGGGATTCTGTTTGTCCATGAACGAAATCGAACCAAACTGCTGAATTTTGGCAGTATGATGAAATAAAGAAACATTGATAAAAACCAGACTGTTTTTGTGATCTACTCGGGTACTGAGCCAAACGTCTCCGTTTTTTTTTCTCAGGTAGTTCGAAATGTTGAGGTTGGAAATCCAATCTTGATACATGTTTTACAGTACAGTATCATTTTCTTTTTTTTTTGTTGTTTTTTTTTGTTCGTTTTTTTTCGTGTTTGTTTTTGAATACTTCAAACAATTTGTTCGAACCATATTTTGACTAAAACCCTGGAGAACGCAAAAACGCCTTCAAACGATAAACATCGCAAAAATTAATGAACATCAAGATGTGCGTCCATGGAGATGGAATGGGATCTTTGGGGGTGTTGTGACAAACCAGAGGTAACTTTTCCTCGGCGGGTACCTCGTTGAAGTCCATCACTGGCTGGGCCTTATCCGCGACGAGCACGCAAGAAACAGATATTAGGCGATCAGTATCTTCGTGGAGATTTCATTGTTTATAGCGCACACTCGCGTACAGTGTGGCCGTAGTTTAGTGTACTGCTCGTATAAATTTATAATAATTTCAACATTTCGTTTCGTTGATAAACGCGATATCGTGGACAACTGCGGGTCTCCATCGGTTGCTTTGGTTCGCTCGAGACTCGCAGTTTCCGTCTGTTAAAATTATTTGAAACTTACGAACGACTTTTCAAGTATTTCAAAGAGTTTAACTGTACGTAAAACGAATGATTTTCAAGGCCTATGTTTACTTATTATCGTACTGAAATATCCCGGTAAACGAAAATAAACTATGATTAGTATTCTGAGGCGCTCCTGAAAGGCATTTATCATTGATTACATTTTCGAAGGAGAAACGGTACGTGGTATTTTTGGATCTGCATTCTAAGCAGTCCGCTGTCATGTAAGTTTTCGATTACCAGGATCGGCGATTGTATAAGTATACACTTATTATGCTTAAAAATCATCTAGCGTCTCCACAATTCTTTCGAGTCTACTATAATATCATGTGCCGGTAAATTTTCAATACATACCACTCCTAGGCTCTCTTTCTTGTTCAGCTGAAGCTCCCGTAACATTTGATTCCTTTGTTCCATCATTAACGTCCGTTCGTAGGTATAGGCGGATATATCGGAATCCATCTAAAACAAACAAGGGCCATGTTATTTTTAACCGAGTAAATGGCTTCGACGGTGTTTTAAACGATTAATTATATTATGTCGACGCTTACCATCTCCACGACTTCAACTTCCGCTTCAATTCTCAGATCGTACAAGAACTTCTTGAGGTCCTTCTTCATCTGTATAGAATTATCCTCCATCTGGGCCACCGTGAATATCCTCATCTTACAGTTTTTCCACGTTCGGTGCTGCTTCAGGAGGAATGGCAGTAGCATGAGCAAACCACCGTCGTGAACGATCCACCAGACGTCGATGTTGCCGACAATCTTCTCCGTCGAATCAGGATAGAAGTTGATTCCTTTCGGTACGAGGAGGGCCATTTTGGCAGCAGTAACATTCCTCACGGTCTGCAGGAATACTCGCCATGTACGTTCGTCCTCGGAAGTTCGCCATCCGTACGGCCAACCCACGATTACCGTGTTTGGCCTCATGCCGCCGAGTCCGGTGGTTTGGACGAGCGAACTTAATCCATCCACGGGATTCTTCACAACCAGCACGTCGACGAATCCTTTGACTTTCTCTTCCTCCATCGTTTTTCGAAGGCTCTGTTTGGCTGCTAGGGCATGCGCGGAATTTCGAGTGTAATCACCATCGATGCAGCTCACGCAAATGGTCAATCCTTTTCCGGCCTTCAGTTGACTGGCGAACGCAAAGAGCTTTCTGTACTTGGGCGTCAGATCTTCCGTCAGTTTCGCCATAATGAGGATCTGTGGTCGCCAGTTCTTCGTATGGGGTTGACCTTCCTCCAGCCTTAGCAAAGAGTATCTGGCGGCAGACAGAGCGAGACCGCGAATTCCATCACCCCATTCTTTCTCAGCACCGCGATATTCAATGTACTTGTAGATGCAGCCCGCCATGCCCATTGCTAAAAGCGCGTAATACCAGCTGGTCATGAACATGATCGATATACATAGTGCCAAGCCGAGGAAGGACAAAGTCCAGTGGTAATACCGGAATCGCGGCCGCCAGTTTGGCGTATGAAGTAAGGTCTGGACAGCGCAGGCAAGATTGACGAAGCCGTAACACATGAGGAAGAACATCGACAGCAGAGGTGCGAGGTAGTCAACGTTGCCGAGGAGTATGCCACATTGGCAAATTAGGACGGTGAGTATGAGAGCCCTGGTCGGTTCGCCCCGACTCGAGCTGACCGCGAACGGAGCCAGGAAGGGTATGATCTCATCTTTAGCGATTGCCTGTAAGAGTCTCGGTGCCCCGGTCAGCGATTGCAGTCCCGCTCCTAGAGTGGACAAAAACGATCCTACGAGAATGACCCATTCGTTTGGCCATGCGATATTAGCAACGACCAACTTTCCGCCGATACTCTGTCCGAACTTGTCCCGCAAGAGAAGATTGTCGACAGTTCCAGCGAACAGCAAAACGGTCGATAAGTATACGGTAGATGTGGTGAGGATAGCGCAGATCGTGCCTATCGGGATGGATTTCTGGGCATCGGCCAAGTCGCCGGATCGATTCGAACCAGCCATGATACCTGCGGTCAAGTGGACGATTGGATGCGACAAATATTACGCGCATTTCAATTTCTCGGAGCAGGTGTCCGAACGAAGCTGACAACTTACCGGTCACGGAAGGGAAGAAAATGCCGATGAGAATTGTAAAGGCAGTCGTGAGGTCGACTTGGATCTGATTGTACGTCGATCCTTTCATGTAATCCACATCCTTGGGATTCCAACCGTAGGACACGAACTGTCCTTCATCTTGGAAACTGCTGAAGATGTTTTCTAAATAAAAATGTTCGATTTAGTAGGACGTAAAAGTTGGGAAATTCTCTCGGCAGGATGCAAGCGGCGAAAGCGTATACCTAAAAAAACTCCGCTGGATAATCCTCGAATGCCATTGATGATCGTTACGTTGTTTTGCAGATAGTATGGGTCACATATTCCGGTGGAATTGCAGTAGACTTTATGAAGGGCCCCATTCCAGTTTTTATTGCAGTCATTCTGTACGTTAATATCCTTGAGTAGCCTTTTACCGAGAACGCACATCCTGAAACGATCATGTCATAAAGTTATCGCATAGTTGATAGTTTTCGTTATATCGCAGATCTGTTAATGTTACGTCGATCGACGCCGGCCGTTACGGGTTTCCAGCTGTGCCTACACTACCGTCATTTTAATGAGATTGCGCGCGTTATCACGTAATGTTTGTACATCACACATACGGAATTCAACCTTGCGACGAAAGGCGCTTCGATGCAACTAAGTCGTTTAATACTAAAGGGTTTTCACGGCTCAATCGGCGATCCTTCGCAGCGCCCTTGAGGCGATTACCGTAAACGTTATTCGTTCAATTAGGAAAGGAACTAAATTCAATTACTCACTTCAATAAATCATTCCCGTTGATGTTGTAGAAGATGCCGACGTACACGGCGACAATGGACAGGATGACACAAGCCAGTGCTACGGCAGCGAATTTATTCACGAATTTCACGCCGAAGAATACGATCGTACCCATCACCATCAGCAGACCCGTGCCGTAAACACGAAAATTGTTATACATGATGTTCGCGTCCTTCGTGAAGTCGCCGAATATACTCAGACTTGGTGCCATGTACGTCTACAACAATAGAGCATTGTTAGATATATATACATATACGCGCATGTCTTTTTCAATTTATAGTATACAAAAAATAAATGTAATCACTTAAAATTTACGGGAATAAAAGTCATCGGTTTTTGAAAATTGGCCATTTAGAAGTCGTGTTATAATAATAATAATAATAATAATAGTCATAATATCGACTTTATTGTCATAAATATATTGTACATAAATACAGACATATCCCCGATTTTTAATAAAACAAAATATGATAAACTTAGGAAACCTTATATATTGCCCAATTTATAGAAGACAATATAATATCATGATAATTGTAAAAAAATATTCAAAATACTCGGGATTGTATAACGAATAAAAAAGTAATAAATTTTTGAAAATTCAGAAGTCGAGATATCTCCGTTTATCACCAAATGAATGATCTCATCTTAAGAAAGCTTATATCTTGCTTAATTTGTTAAATAACATGTGCCATGGTAATGATGAACTAGTACTTAAAAAGAAGCAATTTCTGTCCTTATTCTGTCAAACTTTTTGTGTCTGGTGTTTGGGAAAGGATATACATTGATAAAATTCGAAAAGTTGACACGAACATTTCCTTGAAAAAAACCAAAATAATATAAACTATTAACACAAGAATGTTAACACGTGAAAAAATTAGGAGAAGTAGATAATATACCTTGTTTCCAGACCAAACAGTTGTCAAAAGTGTAACAATTTCACGTTCGTGACAAGAAACATTGCAAAAGCGATAGTGACTTTCTGATTGGTCAAAAACTATCAAACATAGTCGGACGTTGCCAAAATTGTCAAGATTTATTGACTTTTATTAAAAATTATTAGAATTGTCAAAAATTGTCAAAAATAAAACATTATAAAAAAATGTTAGAAATTGTTAAAACTTGTAAAAACTTATTAAAAATTGGCAAAAACTATGGAAATTGTCAAAAATTATTACAAATTGACAAAAACTGTAAAAAGAATCACAAAATACTACAAAAAAGTATTATAAATTGTCAAAAATTGTAAAAAATTATTTCCAATTGTAAAAAGTTGTCAAACGCCATTAAAAATTGACGAAATTCATAAAATATCGTCAAATAAAATATATACGATAAAAAATAATTAAAATTTGTCAAAAATTATTAAAAATCGACAAATATAGCCAAAAGTACCAAAAACAACTAGAAAAATGTATTACAAATTCTCAAAAATTCATAAAAATTGTCAAAAATTGTGAAAAACTATTAAAAATTATCAAAATTTACAATAGATCATTGAAAATTGTCCAAAATTATTAGAAAATGGCAAAAACTGTAAAAAAGAGTCAAAAAGTTGGCAAACAGTATTAAAAATTGACAATAATTACTGCCAACAATTGTTATACTTTATCTAAAACTATTAAACAGTAAACATCGAGAATTATGAAATATTGGAAAGAATATCGTCAAACTTTCTAATCCATTGAAAAACAAAAAATATTAAAAGACGAAAAAGTTGATAAGAACCGATAAAAATTCATAATAACTTACAAAAGTAGACAACAATATAGAAGGTGAAAAAAATGAATAATTTAAGATACAAGAACGTAGTATTTCTAGTGCATTTTTAGTTTTGCAGTAAGTAACTGTCATAGGTGTCAATCCAATTAGTAATTCTCTACAATCTATTTTTTTCACTATGATAGTAACATTAAGAAAAAGACATACCAGAACGATTTCAACTGCTCCAATGATGTACATAGCAGCTGCCAGCGTGGTACCCGTATAAAACAGCATCCCCACAGCGCCACCAAATTCTGGCCCTAAACTTCGGGATATCATGAAGTACGAACCACCTGCCGGTACCACACCATTTGTCGCAATGGCACTCATACTTATCGCCGTTAGCATTGTCTAAGATAAATTTTAAAAAATCACATTAATTTCAATGAAAAAGGAGTCATTATAACAAATATACATATATATAGACTCCGAAAAAATTACAGAGTTATTAAATCATGCTCTTGATATTTTTCTTATTATTACGACATTTCTTTCTTCAACTTCATAAGACGAATACAAATAAAACAGTACTTTTTTGAATAATGTAAAAGAGTAAAATTTCGAAATAATACAATAAATAATGAATAATGTATTTTTTTGTCATAAAATAATATCGGTCATATTAATAACTTTTTTTTTGGGGCAACAACATATTAATAACGCAATTAAAAACTTTTTAAAGGTTTTTTAAACGCTATATATATATATATATATATATATATATATATATATATCTGGTATTTCCGAAAGAATAGAAATCCTGAAACGTGGAACGCATATATATGCGCCTAATCTGTAAATGTAGTCGGGCTTGACTGAGCAATTTACAAAACTGCGGTAAATTGAGTGTAAAATTGCGGGAGCACTCGAAAATCGATTCTTGCCTTACTGAATTTCCTCGGGGGACATTTATTTAGAAATCACTATATACTCAACACTATATATACATACTTGAGATTCGATAGAAATTTTCCCTTAAAATCGATGGTACGTGATAGGCATAATATAATTCTACTCGCGGTCGTATTTACCGATTGAAGAATATACGAAAACCGAAATATTAATTGTTTATTCGAGGACCATCATCGGATGAAAGTTTTTTTGCTCGACGTTATAAAATTAACATTTGCGACTTGGAAGACTTGGCAGTTTTTGTATATCTTTTATTATTCGATATCGTAGTTCAATTGATTTCGAAGTACGCGAATGCCAATATTCCCCCTCACTGTATATACACGAGTGGCAGAAACTATATACTATACGATATCAATATTCCGAACGCTTTCACCGCCCTGACGATAAAGAATACCGTGAAAACGTAATTGGCAATTACACTTGAAATTGGTAGCCTGATTGATGTCGGTTATTCAACAAAAATTTCATTAATACCCCCCCCCCCCCCATGTCGCAGATGGATTTCTTCGAGTGCGGATTTAGAACTTCATTTATCTTGAGCTAATATAAACTTTATTTACGTCTTTAAAGAATGGAATAAAGGACTGAAATCGACATTGTCGATGATTATTTTGTATACGTACATCGGAGATTCTATGTCAAGCGGGCCACTTTTTTGACACAAATTTTTAAAGTCAATACTGCACATATACGTTTTGAGGTCGCTGATTACGAATCTTACGTAAAACGTTCAAAATTAAAAATGGCGAATCCAAAATGGCGGCTATCAAGTGCCTAATTTATGAAATAAATTGTCCATTTGCGTGAAGCTTCGTTCCTATATGTATACGTTTTTGAAGTCGCTGATTATGAATCTACTTCAGATTTTCAAAATTCAAAATGGGGAATCCAAAATGGCGACTATCAAGTATCTAATTTCTGAAATACATTATCGATTTGCGTGAAACTTTCTATATGCATGCGTTTTTGAGGTCGCTGATTACGTAAAATTTTCAAAAATAAAAATTGGCAATCCAAAATGGCGGCTATCAAGTAGATAATTTTTACAATAAAAAAAGAATTTAGAATAATTTGTATTTTCTTGTAAATTTTTACATTAAAATAATTTTTAAGTAAATTTTTTATATGCTTATAGAAAAAAAAATTTGTTATTGAAGATTTCCTCACGTTTTGTCATAGTTAAACACTGTCAATTATGATTGTCATATTTTTATATAATGAAATAAATCCTCTTTTGGAACGAAAGCAATATGCGTTTGGATACATTGAAGTTGAACGGAGATGCACGCAGTTGAATATCCAGGAAAGATGGCCCCTCTATTATATGCGTTTGTCTATAATCCAGGGGCCTTCTGGTATGTAGATATCCGCTTTCAAATGATTAATCGTCTGCAATAACTGCTGATAGTTATTGATATATACATATATATATAACGACAGTATATGCATGACATTGATACTGTCATCAAAAAATATAATACAATAAAAATCGTCCTATCTCGAGGAAAAACTGCAGTATGCCTCAAATAGGTTGCCTTTTACATCAATAGGAAAACTTTTCCTCGCAAGTTTTCAAAGTTTTCAAGTTTCAAGCTTTTTGATTGCTGGACTTCAGGTTCGTGATTAACAAATCATCTGGTATGCGAGATGTGGAGGCGCAAAATTGTCGTCATTAAAGAAAGTTAAGAAAGATCGAGAAGAGCATATTTAACATTCTGACAGCATGGCGCCGGAATATGACTAGCTAGCATAATGATCGTAATTACTTTTGCGATTATTTACTCCTTCGTCGCTTCAGTTTATAGAACGTCCTGTTGAAATTTTCGAAAAATATGTATTTGACTAAAAAAACAAAAGTTTAATCTGAAAAATATTGAATACAATTTAATAATGAACTTGTTCCAAACTTCAACATTTAAAAATATGAAAATCAATATTTGACGACTCTCGGGCTTAATCATAAACTTTTAAGCCTTATTACTGTACGACACTACTGGAAAGGGCGAATGGCAAATAACACGAGTTATCACGTATTCAGCGTTTCAATCAACTTGTCTATAAAATACTGCTTTACAAAAAAAAAGAAAGAAAAGGAAAAATGAGTTCTGCACACTATGCAACGAACGCAGATTTAAAAGGGTCTTTCATCGAGTGTTTTTTCAAGATGTTCTTTTTTTCTTAATCGTAATGTATTCACCATTATATTTTAATTGCTCGAATAATAATGTGACGACAAGTTCCGAAATACGCGGAACATGTTATTTAATTAGAGATAGGAACGTATCTCGTCGCGTTGTCGGTGATGGACTTTTTTTTTATACCGAACTTGTTTGCCCTCTTTATATATGAATATACCCTTTGAGAAAATTCATCAGGGCATATAATCATCATCGTAATTATTATTATCGTCAAAAGTCGTGGAAGGTTTTTTCCGGGTTAAAGTTTTGCATTAAACGGAAATTTAATGAGGGTCTAAAGTGCAGACATAACCTAGAAAGTTAAAAAACTACAAATTTAAAATTATCCAAATGTTTTTTTTTTTTTATAGTTTGGCTCTGGTACTGTAATTCTGCACAATGATTATGATTCCAAAAAAAAAAAAAAAAAAAAAAAAAAAAATTATTATTTGTTCGATTCCGTCTATAGTTCCGCGATCGAGCTGGAAATGTTCGTAAATGCGCGGTTTATAGCGACTGTTATTGTTTTTGAAAAGGCAAGTTGGTACGGATTTGCCCACGAGGCTGATAGCATCGTGATTTACGAACAACAACTTTTTTTGTTTGGCAGCTATACGCGCGCGAAAATATTCAACAGACTATA
>JAPYZR010002428.1:0-18867 GCA_030522945.1 Trichopria nigra
AATTTCGAATTCTAGCTCGTTCTCCTTAGTAACGAAAGTTATTTAGTAACGAGATGTGTTTTTGTTCTTATATATAAATAGGCTGCGTAGAGGGTCGCAGCTGACATTCTATATTAATTAATTTGAACCTAAAAATTAAGAACGATATCGTCGTCCACGTCAATTTTATGTAAATAAAGTTTTGTCATTTTTGATGGTATCAGTAAATTGTTTGACGTTCCGACGATTTGAACATTTTTCTGACTTATCGACAGTTGGAAAAACCACACTAAAAATAAAGTTTTGTTTTAAGTTCTGATTAAAAGTAACGGTGTGTTTATTTTCCGACGCGTGTGGAACTCTAACAGATATTAAATGGGGATATTGATGTTTTTTACATTATTCCAGTAAACGAAGAAGTATATTGAAGTATGAGAAATGTACGATTAAGAATATGATAAAGAAGTATTAATTTCAGTCCTAACTGAATGCTTCTCTGTACAATTCTCAATCCTATAACTTTAAGTTATCATTCCGGTATAAGTCATTCTAATTTCATCTCTCTTCTAATTCAATTTCGTAGCAAATTTTAACATTCTCTTTGCTGTATCGCAACAGAATAAATAGAAAATTCTACACCTGGAACAAAGAATTTGTGGAGAATCCAACAAAACGTTAGTATCTACCAGAATGATTAATTAAGATCATGTTGGGAATGATTATTATAATTCAGGTCTGAAATGACGATGGACATAATTAAATGGACATTTTGTACATTTAATTTGTGTGCAATAATAACTATAATATAAACAAGATGATTCTTGAAATTGTGATTTGTTGCTAATTAACGAACATATATTTACTCTAAATCTACTCGTTCACGCATGTTTTTTTATATAGTATTTCATGTTAATAGGAAAAAAGTTGGATAAATAAAAATGACATTAATATTTAACAATCTTTTTATTAAGACAGAATATGTAACGATTTTTGTTAATCATGATAGATTTCGAATTATGATTTTAATGCAATCATTTATTTTAATAAAGTCATCATTTTTATCAAATATCTTCATGTTATGTTTAATACTGCGAATTATTTACGTCCGCAGGGTTATATTTATTATCTAATCAGGTACTAAATACAAGGCGCCAATAATTCCTACATTTATAATAAAAACGAAAGTTCGAACCGATATATATGTATATCAGCATGATAATGGTCAAGGTATACTTCATGCATACATATATAGTAATCCTGTTCATGAAATGGAATGCAAATAAAAGAATAAAATAGATATCAATATGGAAATTGTAAATTACTTCTATTTACCCGTTTTCGAAATTCCGCCGGAATGCCTCCCCTCAGTCTTGCCACCATTTTCATAGCGTCTACCCATTGTACAAACCCACTGTCGCCGGGTTGAGGGGTGAAACTGAATTTCATCCTTGTGTCCTCACCTGAAATACAAAAGAAAAATATTATACAAATTATGTATACAAAAAAATATACATTATCAACTTATGTGTATGAATTAAATATTCGTAAAATTAGTGTATTTATCGAATTTACATTAAAAATTAAATGTATAATAATCATATTAAAAACATGTGGAAACTATGTAATATTACAATGTGTATTTCTGCCGCATTGAAATATTTCGATGTTATAAAAGTAACATTAGATTTATAAATTATGTAATTAAAAGAATAAAATAATTTCAGATAACAATTTTAATAACATTTTATACAGTGAAATCTTTTCTTTTCCTATTAATCACCATTCTTTAATAATAACACGACGGCGCGTATATTCAGAATCTAAGATTTTAATTTAAAATATATTTTCTAATCCGAGCCCAAGTCCTATAGTAGAAATTTATCTATTTTTTTCTTACATCCCTAGTAGAAAATGGTCCAGTTTTTGGCTAGTTTCTGTCCAGTTTGCTTTTTTCCCATGTTAAAGGTATAGGATAACTGGGCAGTGTAACAGAAAACTGGACAGATTTCTACCTAACAGAAAACTGGACAGATTTCTACCAGGGATTGTACATATATTAAAATAAATCAATTTTATTTAAAATATTATCTTATTGTTGCTTGTAGTACATTATATATAATTTATTATTTATACAGTTGATATAACTAAGCTTAAAATATTTTTTGGTTACATTTTTATTCCACAGTGTTTAATCACAAAACGATCAAAACAATGGCAAAAACGTCACTATATCTGAACCGAATACTTTGATCTTGTTATTAATGAGAACAATACGAGGCGTGATCAAGGTCAATATTGTAATCTCGGGATTACTTGCTTCATTGAATGCTACCTGGTGGTCCAAATAGAGATTCTAGCATTATAACTTGTATTTAAACTGATTGAACGCCTTTAGTGTGAAAGCCATGATTAAGAAGCTGCGAAAAGGGGGTTAAAAATATTGAAAACAGACTTTTCGAAAATCGTTTTTAATTTTTTAAAGAGTTATATAAGAAATGCGAAAAATATCACCTAATAATACTTTACTGATAATCCCTATATATGATAATCCCGTATAGAAATTTGTTTTTCTTTATTTATTTATTTTGTTTTTTAAGCAAAAAAATTCTGATATATTTTTAGAACAATTTTAAACAAAAACCATTACAAGACTGAAAAGAATATTTGGTAATATTAATTATTCATTGCCCAGGGAATGAAATTATAAAGCTTTTAGTTCAACTGTCTAAATATGTGCATAATAAGTTGGAACAACTAAATTAAATTCAATTGAATTAAAACTATAACAGAAATTAATTGAATATTTAGTTGTCACAAAATTTAGTTGAAATTACCAAATATTTTTGCAGTGCTTATTCAGATAAACTTCCGAAAAGGAAATTCTGTCTGCTTTCTGAAATTGACGCAAATTCGATTATCATGGTGAAAACCATAAAAAAACCTTATAAATTCATATTTTTTTTGCGTTTATCCCATATAATACTCAAAATATACAAAAATTATTTCAGCAAAAGGTGCAGATCTCATTAAAATATAAATTTTTTTCCGTACGCATTTTTCTAAATCTATTAATTTTCGAGAAAAACAAAAACAAACACTGTAAACAACCATGAAATCGACCAATATATCAGGTCAAGGCATATTATTTTTTATCTAAAATTGGCTTAAAAATATCCAAGAATTTTATTGATCCCAATAAACATTTTCTTATTATCAGGAATTCCGCGACAAATTCCTACATGATAGAATATATTCTGTGAGATTTTTCAGTATATAGGATTTTCTTTTAGAAATACTTTCGCGAAGCTAATCAGAAATGTACAGAAATCGGGATCCGAGTCGAGTTATATGAATCCCTTTTCTTATTGTTTGTTAATAACAACTCTAAACTGAGGTCTACACTTTACAGGGTGTCAAATACTACAAGGTCAAATTGAAGGTCACGTGACACCCTGTAGTTTAAATTTCTAAACTATATATGTGCACATTCTTGTATAATTTATTGTTAATTTTCAGTTAGAAACTAAAACGCGTTATATAAATCATCAGACGTACATCCACGGCAGAAAGTACCAAGAAACTTTAGAAACTCTGTATCTCGAATGCAATATTTATTCTACTCGCATACTTAGAACCGGGTATATATTACCAAACTTACGAAGCGTACTATTTAATATTTTTGCAGTAGAGTAAAGTCAAGTAATCCGGTACACTCGAAATTCTATTACGGTGGAATCTACTTAAAAGAAGTGATTTTCATTGTAAATTAGTGAAAATTTACATGATGCACGAGTAGTTGAATTTTTACTAATTTACAATGAAAATCCTTTACAGTGGGTTTGCTTATACATATTTCATTTTATCCTTTTCAAAATGGTTCATTTAAAGAGACTCGATTAATTGTTTTTTAATCAATTTGAATTCAGTCGAATTCATACAAAATGATTTTTGATTCATTTGGATAAGTCGCGGATGTATCAGAAATATCGCCGGATTCATGCAGATCTTTCTGGATTGTATTATTGGATATAACTGAGTTTACTTAAATATTATGATACATTCGACATGTCTGGATTCGAGACAGTCTTATAGTATATTTAAATTTTCTATTAATTATCATCCAGTTCTTTTTTCCAAAATGTTGGTTCCGGAATAAAAAATCGTTTGAAATAATAGGTTAATGTCTATTAAACTAGATTTAATTGAATTGAAAATAAATTACATATATTTTCTCAAATAAAACAAATATATATATTATATCGTCATTATATTTCAACCGCTCAACATCCGTAATTCTCGTTTAGATATATCGATTATACCGCCGTCCACGTGCGAGGTGTACGACTCAGTAGGAGACTTGCATGGCTATAATCACACGTCCAGCAACAAGCCCAAATCATTAGGTAATAGAACAGAACACGCGAAATACAATTGTATCAATCTAAGGGATAACCATGATTAATTTTGGCACGCATTGAAAATGGATTTGAGTTTCAGGGTCAGGTTCATTCAGAATCTGAATTCGAATTGCCAGGGATTCAAATCAAGAAACTTTTTTCCATGACAGTTGTCACATATATTCCGGTTAGGTTTCAATTCAAAAAATTACGTTTACGTTGTAATTATAATATATACAAAAAATGGAAATGGACAATTGTGTTTATTGGACTCTTAGAACACTCATTACTTTTTATTGTCAAAAACTCTTTTAATACGTAGACAATTCTGGCCAATGTTTGGACTGCAAGTGTCGTTTACGTGTTACGAAATATTGCGCATCCACTTAATGGAGCTACGTCAAACCATCCCCTAATCATATCTGTAATCTTGGCTTCAAACGTAGATATATCTGTGAACTGAAGCACTTACCGTTCGACAAAGGTATCATCCTATAGAGCTGCATCAATTACAAAAGTGATTGCGTCAACCCTGGTAATGGCTGTGCCAACCATAGAATATATAGCTGACCCAACAATAATTTTTATTCATGTACAAATTTACCTACGAGCGAAGAACAATAATATCATAATTTGACCACACATTTAATTCGAATCATTGTTAATTACATAGCGCCGCAAAACTGCTATTTTGAATTTGTCTCGTTTGTCGTATAAATTGTCAACTTCGACGTTGAATAGAAAAACGCTCAGGATTGCCTTTTTGGCACGCCATTAGCAAACAAAGGATTCATTCGACCCGAAAAATAAATATATTCGCCACGAACGATCGCATCAGCATTCCGATAATTGAGGGTTATTTTCTTTCGGAGTTGCGTTTTTTTTTAATGGAAAATAAAGGAAAATGCTTGTCGGGAGTCCGATATCGTGGGCGTCAGGGGACAAACGCCGACGGGCCGCGCGATTTGTTCACCTCGATTCAAGGCTCAATTTCAATACGCAATACAAATACGTGCAAACGCCTGTGGATAATGGAGGTTCAGCGTGCGAGTGGAGTTCATGGCGATAAAGCAGACCCCATTTCGACTCGTAGGTACCTACTACGACGCCGGACGGTTCCGTATTCAGGCCACTGAATCGCATTGCTAACAATTATTTGTGCGTGCGATATCAAACATCTCTCGATGAAAAATGAAAATTACGCGAGGGCGGGATACTTTTTACGACATGTTCAATGCGATTGCTACTAAAAAGAAGTACAAGTATTGAAAGGTCCAACATTGAATTAAAAAAGATTAAAAAGTATTAAAAAGGATTCATTTCCTTATAAGAACGAATATTTCCGAATCCTTGTTAATACAAGTTTTGATGTTTTATCCTTTTTTTTTTTTTTTATTAATATTTTTTTTCAATGCAATTTATGGATGTCGTCATCGTGCGTAATACTGTACTGAACTTTTGGTGAGCGACTCATGTCCCAAGTTCTTTTAACAATGAATTGTAGTTTTCAGTGAAAGAGTAAACGATGTTAAACACTCAAATGATAATGAACTACTTGAAACTTTACCCAGGCAAATACTGAATGAAGAGATAATGATCAGACAAAAAGTTTTATTTGGAGATGTAGACGTTATGTGGTCGTCAAAATGTCAATTTTCATTCTACAAAGACAATAGAATTTCAAACTATGAAAGTGACGCAAGGGCGCAAAATGCCGAAAGGGTTTTCATATACTCACATCAAATAAGGTGAATGGTTCTAGTACATATATATTTCTAATCACTTAGTAAACTTCGACAGCGACTGAAGCAATTTAAAGAATTTTATTGTCAAGATGAATATTCCAAATAAGCACAAAGGAAATTTATGAAAACTATGAATAGAAATACGTTGAAAATAATGGTAGCCAATTGTTGATGCATATTATTATAACAAACATTTTATTTTTAATCGCAATTACATAGGTCGACAAATAATGGCGTTTGTTTTTGGAAAGCGGGAGGTCATTTCCGAAGTAATTTTCTGCGTATAATCCGAATCCGAGCTCAAAATTGGACCAACACGTCAGGATTTTGAAATATCTGAGGTTATGAAAAATGAGTTTTTTGAGGTTATGTACAGAGACCACAACATTTTATTGGCCTTATTCGTAAATTGCGTCATTTAATACTCTTTGCCCTTCAAAATTAGCCTTCGTAGCCATTTTAACTTTTAACATATCTATTCGAACAGAGTTATAAGTATTCACATTATCTCTTTGGAGCATATAAAATTTTGCACTCGATAATTTCTCTTGAAAATTTGTACCCGGAGATTTTTATGGCCTTTGAATACGAACAAAAAATGAGAAGGTTGATATTTTTATTTTCAAGATGGAGGATTCAAGATGGCGGATTCAAAATGGCGAATTGAAATTTTAGTCTCTAAAAACTTCTGATCGGGAGTTTCGGGGGTCGCTGCTTTAAACGAATATGCAGTCGCAAGATTGATATGTTCATTTTCAAGATGGCCGATTCAAAATGGCATCTCGTTTCGAATAGTAAGGTTAGTACTGAATTATGTCATTTAAAAACAAGACCAACAAAACTTTGTGCGCCTTGTGTATAAGCTGAATTCTGTGTTCGGATTTGGATTCTATAAATAAAAAATTACTTCGAAAATGACAACCCGCTTTCCAACAACAAAACCTTGCAGACCTGTGTTATTAGCATACAACGATATTTCCAATTAATGTAAATTAAATGGATTTTCCTTTCTTGAAATGTTATTTTTAAAAGTAAAATTCTTCACTTTTCTTTTCATTTCTTCAATGTTACTATTTTTAATTTCAAGAACAAATCTAGTTTTCAAGTGTATTTAACATTTCTATGTCTTACAGCGCAACTTTATGCGCTACAAGATTATGCGTACGCGAAGATTCCCATAAAAGTTGACGACTCATAACATTTTACTTTACAAAACCGTAGAAATAAAAAAGTTATGGCGAAGGTGAAATTTATATTTCTACTAACTGATATGTAAAAAAAACGTGACAAAAGAAAGAGGTCATGTAATCGCAATCCTAAGAACGGTTATTTTCAGGATAAATGAATCTAAAAATTGTTTTTTCATTTTAATCCTGATAAGAATATTTTTATGTGTTATTTTTAACATTTCCTATCGTATCTTGAATTTATTCATCCTATTTTTCTAGAATTCTCATTAGTACCCCTGCTACAAATAAAACTCACCTAACCTAACCTACAATTTTTATCTGAATCAATTTTCTACATTTTAAATAGTTGCTTAAATAAGTGCGCAAAAAACGTCAATTTTATAGTTATTACCATAATTTTCACGTAGTTTCAACAAAATCGGCCGATATTTTACGTACTAAAGTTTCTCTCTACATACAACCGAATTGTTTTAAATAGATTTTCTTAATAATTATTACTCCAACATTAGAAATATATTCTATAAAAGTTGTATTTTTTCTAACACGTTCATCAAAATGTGTAATGTTTACTGACATAATTTCAATGGGATTTTTAATGGGTTTGATCATATAAATTAAAATTGCGACGATTGCGTCACAATACGTAAGTTTACTTAATATAAATATAACCCCGAATGTTATTGTTACCATTAATATTAATATTATTCACAAAAATTCACTTAAATATGTTTATTTTTTATAAATGTATATGGTCATTAATTTTCGACAAATTCTTATTTTACCTAATTCATCTTATTCATTGTTTATTTTGTGCAATGACCCCTAAATGATGTGTTTACATATCAGACGTAATTGTAAGCATTCCAAAAACAATTAATAGAACCCTGGTAGAAATTAAAACAAGGGAAAAATTGATTGTGTAAGAAAACGATCGATAAATGTCTACCATGGTAGACATTGATTTTTAGATTTATGGATTTGTTCTTTTTTCACACGATTAAATCGACGGTAAAAGTATAACATTTTGAGAATTCGTAGAGCTTCATCAGAAACGTAGTGGCCGCAGGGGCAAAGCCCTAGTTTAATAATTCACATTAAATAATTAATGTTCACTTATTCATTTATGATATTTATAAGGTTAAATTATAAACCTTTCAAATGTATTTAAATAAAAGTCAATATTTATGAGGAATTTATCAAATATGGACAATTTTAAATTTAATAATTGGTCAAAGCAACAGTTGGGTTTATATAGAAACAATTGAAGCCAGAAATCCACTCGCGAAATTAAAATTGATAATAATTCAACACTGATTGCAATTAATGAAAAATACTAATTGTCAATTAATTTTAACTAACTGCATATTTTAAAAATCCTTAACTAACAGTTGATATTGACTAAGGATTTAAAATTTTATTTGACTACTCCATATTTAGATGATGGTTTATTAAGTTTATATTAAATATACAATACAATAGACCATTTCTCCATTCCAAGAATATATATATCGTTTGTAAAATTATAATGTGATAAAATCAATTATAAAAGTTCATTACGATGGATCCCTTTGCGCAAAGAAGCGTTGGCGCGTCCTTTGATCTTCAGTTAATATACGTTCATATACTATATATCTCTGTTTATTTGACTTAACACTATATATATACGTTTTAATAATACTTTTTACACAAACACCTGATAAAATGGTGGCTGGGCAATCTTGAAAATATTAATTAAAACACTGCCAGTCACGGACGACAATTTTCTCGCTGTGCGAAGGCCAGAGCCATAAACCAAAATAAACGCAAATGTTCGCAAACGCGATTGTTCAGTGTAAAATGATTTTAAATAACAGTAAAAATATTTAAATAATCCGTGAAAATAACTTTTGTAACAATATTTCATAAATAAATCGTATAATAAACTTATAATCGTATTCTATTCGACATTATAAGTACAATTCAAATCTTTTCTTGAAATCTTTTCCAGAAGTTCGTTGGAAAAATTAAATACATTTTAAAATGTACAAAAATGATGAAATATCAATGTTTTTTCAAATAATTTGGTAAATTTCATTTCAAGTATTCTGGAGAATATATGTTGTGAAAGATAAAAAAAAAGGAAAAGAGATAGTAAAGAAAATAGAATAGAACATTAATCATCTTATTATAAATTTCCGTTTCACATGTAAATTTTTTAATATATGTATCATAAAAAATATATTACTTTATGCAAGTCTCATTAATAATTTAGAAATTGTGCTTCCGACTTCTCTGTATTATAAATTGTTAATATACTCTTACATAACACTCTTTAAATTTCTGGACTGAAAATCGAGCAAATCCTTGATAAAATCGAAATTTTTACTTTTTTGGAGTTGCTTTTACTCCAATATTACCTACAATTCATGCTCAGTTTTCACTACGAATAATTTAGACAGCATAGTTGGATTGTATGATTTTAAACATACATGAAAAATCGAGGTAAAAGTTGCTCCTTTATTGTATATTGAATTATAAGCGTATAATAAGAAAAATTTAATTGTTATTTATTATGAAAAATATAAGATGAAAAATATTTACAATGATTGTAATTGAATTATTACAAAAAAAAAAAAAATTGTTTACTGATATGAACAGTAAACAAAAATCTTTACCATGAAAGATGACGCTTTCCATTCGATCAATAGTCATTATCGTGAACCTTCGTTCTCGATGTACATTGATTCATTGATCTTTAATTCTTGATTGCAATGGATTATCCTCGGAAGTGTGAAATAGTATACGCATCCATTACGTCAATGTCAATGAGAAGGTTAATTACGTTGTCGATTTACGGCAGCGCAGCGAGATATATGCGTAACCAGAAGATGAAATGAATTTAAATCATTTTAAATAATAATAAAAAAAGATAAGAAAGAGGGTTAAAAATATTAATTTTCTGCGAATAAGAGAATTGAAATAGGAAAAATAGGTTTTATATTTCAGAAATTGAATTCTATGCGAAGTTATTCTTTTTGAAATCTTGGAAATACTTAAATTTTTACGGACGGCCTTCACTCTGATAGAGTAGACGATCAAATTGACAGATGGTCGATAGAAATGTCGAACCAATTCAATAAAACACCACTTCACTTGAGTGAAAAGTTAAAGTAAGTTAAAGAAAGTAAATCTTCTGTTTTTTTAGTAATCCGATAGAACTGCTATTTCTATAAGGCTCTATTAGGAATACTATTCTATTTTTTAAATATGTTTTATATTCATATTTGCAACATTTGATTTCAATTCAATAGAAAAAAGACGAGATATATTTTAAAGGGACTGATAATAAGGGACAATATGATAATTTTTATAATTCTTATAAGAAATGAACTGTCAGCTGTTCAATTTTGAACAAGAAATAATTTTAAAATCATTATATAAACGTGAAAAATAGAAAAATGCAAATTTCTGTTTTAAAAAAAAATTATATTTTATCGAATTAATAAAACATGTGTGTAAATTGTTTTAAAATATATTTTAATTTCCATTATAATTTATTTGTTCATTTTTCATTCATTTTCTACTGATTTGAATTGAATTAACTTATCATACGTATTTTATTCTATCTGGCGAACTTTTCATTATTTTTCATTAATTAAAAGCGGTGATTGCGATACATAATCAAACAAATTTTTTTGTTCTATTGTGCGATATTTCTAATAATATTGTTGAATCGATGCTCGTAAACATAAATTCGACAATTCTACCGGCACTTGTATCATAAATTTGATTGTCGTGGCGTTAAGTTCCACCGGGCTCATATGCACGAACACTTGGACCCATTGAGAGCGAGTGCAAACAATGAATTTACTCTTTTATTCTCAACGTCGAATATATCGATATCTTTAATTTATTAAGCCAACATTTGTCATGACAAGACGAGTATGTTAAGAGTCGTATTATCAAAACATATATTAACGAGATCGAACGAACCCTTGAATATATTATTAAATATATAATCATTCTTATTATATATAAAACATTTTTATTTTATTACATATTTATCTATTTTTATCAAACTGATTTATATTCTGTCATTTATATTTTCTATTGTATATCAATGTAATTTTTAAACGTAATTGTTTTATTAGGTTACCTTTTTTTTTTTGCTTTTTTTTATTTTTAGTTTTAAACATATTTTGGCATTAATCATTTACCAACGTTTCATTAACTTTTGAGCGAATTTATAAAATTGAATGACTTTTATTCAAAAGAAAATTTCTTCACAATAAAACGCAGAATAATATAGAACAGAAACGTTCACTCTTTGTTTTAAAAAAAAAATGAGTTTCAGTTTTCTTTGAAGTTTAAAAATGACTGACAGATTCTCTCGATCCTTATATTAAATATGAAGCTTAATTTTAACTTCAATAAAATTTTAAAGTGAATTTCTGCAAAAAAAATTGAGAAAAAATACATATTGAATGTAAATCATTTTTAATATATATTTTTAATATATTTAATAAAAAGAAATTGCGGTTCATCATTGAAAATACTTCAATTAATATATTTCGACTTTCAGAATTTCCACGTCCTTTTCATACGCGTAAGCATTCATTGATACGAATCCGTTACAAAAATGTGTAGTTTCTTTAATATTCGATGCTTCTGTTGCACCACATATTTATCAATTAAAAAAAATTTCTCATAGAAAAAATAATCTGAAAAAAAATTACATTTTCCATTTACTCGTACATATTTATATTTACTTATATATATATATATATATATATATATATATATTTACGTAATACTAATCCAAAAAATATTATCCGAAAAATGTAACATACTAAATTCGTAGTTTTACAAAAGGATGAGTAGGTTTTGGAGTAAAACAATGTACAGAAAGTTTACCAACGTAACTATAGAAAAAAAATAAATTAGAAATAATGTTGATAACAGCGAACTTTTAACTTACAGAACATGATAACTGCATTATAAACTTTATTATCTTAAAAGTATTATCAGACTTTATACTGATTTGGTAACAATGTAGCTTTTAGGTAGTTAAAGTATAAAGAAAATTTATCTACAAAAATCTAATAATTAAATAAGAATAATATTGTATTTTTTTCACAGTTACTTTTCAACTTCAAATTATGCACTTTTATAAAATGTAATCTCCACAACAGAAAATAACTAGTTTTGATGTATTTTCAAATCCAAAAAATATAGTAAGTAAAACTGTAATTTAAATTAATATTTTCTATATATTGTACAAATTTCCCGAACTTTTTTATTCAAATATATTGAAATGCCAAGGTTTCTTCGTCCCACTTTAGCATATACTGTTGTTAAATTTAATTGCTTTTGTAATTTTAAATTTTCGTTTCTTTTGTCTGCGGTTTCATTTTTCGACAGATTTTACATTGCTTATACCGCGAAAGAATTGTTTTTGATAATATTCCTTATCCTTATGCCCCGTTAATTAAAATATATGCACTGTTTCTGTTTGCATTTAATTCTTTATTGTTTTATAACGGGAATACTATATGAAATAAAAACTGATATGAGCATAATGCGAAGAGTATAGGTATACATAGGTAAATATTAACATTTTTAAACACAACTATAATAGTGTACGATACATTCGAAATATGCTGTTTACAATTGATTCTTCAAATAATCGAAACTGATAATGCGTCAAAAAACAACATTACTAAACTTTGCGATGTGTTCAACATAACTTTCAACATATGCAGTTTTAATACAGCATATACTTCCGGCACGGAAGATCAAAATGATAAAGTTCTACTCATCGTACAAAAAATACTATAATCTCTTCAGCATGGAATTGCATTAAAGAAAGTACCGCGTTGTAGAGTCTTTAATCTTGTGACATAACCTGAAAAAAAACACGCTCGAACTGACATGATGAATTTTCAATTAAGCCTCAGTTGTTTTGTAACTGCGGTTAATTTTAATGAAAGATTGTATCTTATTTGTACCGAATTTTAATAAAACAATTTTATTTTCGAAATACGTAATTTTCAGTTATATAACCTTCATATCTTCAAAGATTTACAGGTTTCCATCGAGACATGTCGAGAATTAATATTAATAATATATAACGTTAAACGACGCAGTAACAATTCTATTTTAAGCGCACTCGCGAGGAACGATTTATCCGCTTCAATTACAGCTTGCTCGACATGAGATTTTGCGTAATCGAGTTCGTATCTTTAACCAACGCGAAGGTTTCCTTATGGCACAAAACCCCATGAATTATAGGAACTGCCACGAGCAAAGCCATGCAAAATTAGAGTTCGAGTTTCAATTTGCGATACCTCGATATTTCGGTAAATCAGATAAGTATACAATGTAACGAATATACAATAAACTGTACATTTCCCCACTAATGGATTTTGCCATGCGAAGACTTTCGCCCACGCGGACTAAGCAGCGCTATCGTCAGTTATGTTATCGTCATATATCTCCATTTTCCAAGGGAAGCAGAAAAATCATTCAAATGAGGATGCTGAGTATACGGGGATTCATTTAATGCAACTCAGTGTAATACAAATAATATGTGATGGTGCAGTCGTAAATTATCCAGTAAATGAATGACCTTATATATGTACTACGTTTGACAGAAATTAAATTCAAGGTAATGAGGGATTACGAATAATTGAGTAAATTAAATATTGCTTGGATGGAAAGTCTTTTTTATTTGCAAATTCGAATTTAATCAGCTGCTGAGAAATTCAAAGAAAATAGAGAAATGAAATAATAATTAAAACAAATATATATATATATAATTATTTCAGTACACTTTAATGAAATTGTTATTTGATTATAAAATAAATATGTTCCTATATATTAGCAGGGTCGTTAATGTAAATAATAACTACGATAGATTAATTGCTTTAAAATTTTTTAATTCTTGCGTAAGTGACTTATTATACATTCAAAATTTTCGAAAATTAGTTACTTAAAGTTACCAATATAAACTATACTAAAAGAGTGTCGTATTGAGAAAGTATAACTTGAAATGAATAAGTGAAAAAAGGAAAAATAAAAACATATGTAAGTATGACATATTGAAGAATAAAAAGATTCCTCCTCTATCTATTTAAAGTAAACTACTGAAGAATTAGAGTCCAACCTTCGACTCATGCATCAGATTACAAATTGATGCTAAAAACTTCCCATAGATTACTATCTTTCTCGAAAGACTGATGTAATAATCTTCTTGATTTTCTAGGTTTAATATAAGAGCCCTCTCTAAATTTCTTGGAGTGCAATTTCACTCCACAAAGAGTGATAATTGAGCTACTTTTGTAAAGGAGTGAATTTTCACTCTTTAAGAGTGACATTTCACTCTGTTTGGAGTATAAATTCTCCGACTCACTCCAATGTAAAGTGAAATATTAATCTTAAGAGTGAAAATTCACTCTTTTGAAGAGTGGCTCAATTTTCACTCTTGAAAATTGAAATTTCACTCCATTAAATTTAGAGAGCCCCAACGGCCTTCGAGAGTTTAAAAAATGTATGTTTATATAACGATTTGTTCGTGAAATAATCAAGTAAAGGTCCAAACGGGATATGTTGCTCCCCCGTATGACGTTTTCTTAACGAAATAATTCGAAATTCATTCCTACGGGTCCATAAAACTGAACGTTTAAAAAAAGAATAAAAACATTTATTATGCTAATCCGACTTTCCGTTCGTGAGATAACTGTACAAGAGACTCAAAATATCTGGATTTTTCGTTCCTGACATTTTGTTTGCGAAACCATGCAGATGATTATCGTTGTTGATCGGACTTTTCGTTCGCGAAGTAAAACGGTGAAAATCTTCTCTTCGTGGGATGTCATTTTGTTATCGAAACAATTCTATCATCAATCATTACATCGGGCGCATGAAACTCCAGGTTAAAAAAAAACATGCGACGATAGAACGTTTTGTTCACGAGATAACTTATTGCAGAATGTTAATTCAAAAACGCTGAGAAGCAGGAAATTATTTTGAAAAGAGCGATTTTGAAAATATTTGTTACGTGGGCGTTTCCAAAAATAGGTTACATAAAGTTATTCTGTTTATACACTAAAGTTTTCAGTCCAATTTAACTGAATGATAATAAAAAAAGTCATATAGATTGCGATTAATGTCAGAATGATATATTTTTTTGAAAATTGAAAATATATCAAAATATTGAAAACCGACCAAATAACTTAAATACATAATTAAATAAAACTGTTTGTCAATATCATTATTATTATGACAAATATTTATTACGATTGTTATTTTTTTTTTCACTACTCTTCCTGTTAATTAGGTACAAAGTTCATATCAGCAAATTGTCACGAATTTCACAACAGGTCGTGAACACGAAAATTATCCGTTATTCCAAAGCACGATTACAGATATACCAAGGTCAGATAGGATACGCGATAACGTCAGGTGAAACGTGATACGCTTTGTTGTTTTTTTTAAGGTTTTTAAGTTTCAGGTGTGTAATAATGTGCAATTTCAAGTCGAAACAAAAAGATACGTTGTTTTGTTTAATTCCGAAACGACAGGAATAAGAAAGTCGATATAGAATCAACAGAAGAGGAAAAAGGCATTAAAAACAACCCTTAAAGACATTAATCTAATTTTCACTTGATTCCGTGATCTGGCCTTACTTATATTACCAAGCTGAGAGGCCACTTACTGGGTAATTTCTTTTAAGAAGTTACGAACATAACTTCATAAAAATATTTATTTTAATTACCTGACTATATTTCACGTTTTTGCCTAAATATAACTTACTAATACATTATTAATAATAAAGTAATAATACATTATTAATATAATCCGTATAAACTTTGATATCAATATAATAAACCTCACACCATCACGATCGAATTGTGCACTTTATTTTTTAATCAACTTTGTTATTGTTACAGATTTAATCAGAATTTTAATTAACACATAACGCTTTTTGATTTTCTGCTTTTCTTGTCGGGAAAACTTGATTTCAACTGGCCTTCAACTTGTTCTAACAATAATTATATGCAAGTAAACATTTTACTTGTTTACTGTTTACTGACTGAATCCTTTTTAAAAACTGATGTATTCAGAATAATTTCTTTACTCATTCGTTTTTTTTTTGTTTTTTTAAAGAAATTTACTTTCAAGGTTACAAAGTTAATTTTGTTTTTGTAATTTCTTCCTTTCCAACATTTTTAATATAATATTATTGACTCATTCATTAATTGTCGATTCTACAATATCTATAATACCAAAAATAAGACAAATATATTTCATTAAGAGATCAAAAATGTTACATTTGAAGGTTAAGTGTTGTCGAAGAATTTTTCAAACGATTATTGTGACACAACAATAAAGCAATGTAAAAGTGTACCAAAAATGGGGTTAGATAAATATTTTCATTTTATTTTTATATTTTATATATAGTCATAAAAAAATATATTTAAAAAAGTTCTTTTATTCAGTGAAATTTTTTGTATAAAACATTTTTTATTGTCCAATCGTAAATTTGTAATTTAACTACGGTAAATACTAAAATTAATTCATACTTTCTTTCATCATTTTTATTTTCTATATAAGTAACGAAATATTTGACTATAAAATTAAAAAAAAAATTAAGTACTTTAAAAATATTTCATTTTTTTTACTATGAGAAGATTTTCTAACCAATAAAATCGCAATGGTTTTATTGAACTGACTAAGGCTGCAAATTTTATTTTATTTCAATAATTTCACCAAAAAAAAACAATAATAAAACAATGACATTTAATTGTTTGTGTTACATTCAATATTCAACACAGTGATGAAGGGAAGTTAATGTACGACCCAAAGGCACACGTGCATGTCAACCTGGAACAAAGCTTTATTTTTACCGAAAATGCCTACTACTCCGAAATACCCTTCAACTAATGGGAACCAAGCCTTTCATGATCATTAATAACCTTAATCTTTTCTAACAATTCTTCAGGTCGTTTTTTTTTTTTTTTGTTTTAAGAGATTACAACATGCAAGAGTAAAGATAATAAAACTATAATACGTATATCAAAAGATATTATATGGTAAAACATGGCACGCGTTTCCGATAAATTGATTAATAAAAAGTAAAATCCATAATTTCAGCAAGCTGTAGTAGATTTGCAGCGAATTTACAATATATATTTAGAACCACTGTAGGGTATAGAGTTAGCACGGCTTATGGGCGTTCGCAATTGATTTTATTCCGTTCTTTCGTGAACAATGCAACATGCGATATATATTGGGATAAAAGCATTCTGTCAGTCACAATTTCCTTTTAAATCGCATTAAATGTGGTGTATATAAATGGAAACACGAGTTGAAAAGATTTATTTTAATATATGTATTTTACAACAAAGAACTCACTGTCATTATAATTGTCTTTTTTTATCATATTGAAATGTTAATATTTTCTACTACCTGTTTTGATACGAAGTAGATATATAATATTATTATAATGATATTAAATTCTACTTTAACATGCTGTTGGATTAATTGCTCTTCATAATTAATAGTAATGAAAGTACGAAGGTATTACACTTAAATATGCATTATATATTTTAAACTATGGAATTACATTTTATTGGTAAATATATAATTAATAATGTATTTTTTTTTATTAATTGTATTAAAAATGTAAAATTATTTTCTTATTACTATTATGTTAGTAATCATTTTTGTAAAGTTATTTTTTCAAACTGTATTTTTATTCCTTTATCACAGAAAGTTTAATAGCAGATTTTAAAAAATAATTAAAAAGGTCTATGTGTGTTGTTTTCTTTAAAAAAATGTAACCTACACCTATAAAATAGTGACACTATTATATCGAAAATCTTGTAAATCTATGTCATGGTAAATAAGCTACACAAAGGCTTCAAGAGCACAATAAAAAAAAAACTGAAAATGTCTAATCAACATCATTCACTGTTTGCTCCAATTTAATAGTCATGTATATGAATGTCATTTATTATATATTATATGCCTTTATTTGATAAGGATTTACTTATGGAAAATGGTTTTTGTTTTTTTTTTTGCTATGGCATCCTGAATATGACGATTATTGCACTTATATAAATAAAATGCAGAAATTTCCAAAGCCTTCCTGTATGATTTTTTTTTAGTGGGATTCAATTTTTACAATTGATCATTAGCAGTTGCTGATAGTGCTATGAAAAATTCAAGATAGTCGATCTAATATGGTGCATGAAACGGCACAAATTCTGAATTTGTACAATCAAGAATGAACGATCATCATTTTTCAGGTCCAGTGTACACATACACTTGAACTATATTGGGACTTATTATGCACAAGTTTTTAGCAATGGACGACTACGTGGGCATCTAACGGGTGTACATTTGAACCGGCCTTCCCTTCATTATTTTAATTTTGTTTCTATAATGTGCACTTAAAGCGTTTGTGTAGATTATTTACCATGACATAAATTTACAAGATTTTCGATATAATAGTGTCCCTATTTTATAGGTGTAGGTTACATTTTTTTAAAGAAAACAACACACATAGACCTT
>JAPYZR010002429.1:0-22095 GCA_030522945.1 Trichopria nigra
GCCCAAACTTTGAAAAAAAGTTTCAATCTTTTTTTATTTATATTTTTATTGTTGAAAAGTTCTGTCGGTAACTGTTCTACTTTAGAACCACCTTAAGGTGGATGCTTGGTTGTGCTCAGGCCTATACAAATTACATTGGCAACCTAACTTAACCTTTGATTTAGAGCGATTTGGAGCGACTCCGAGTCGCTCCCATGATACAAAACGAACAATGCTATTGTTTCGATCTTGAATTTCTGCCTTTATTTCAGAGTTGATTAGGAATTTTAAATTTTCTTATGGTGTCGAGAATCGATACCTGTTGAGCTGAGAGATATATATGTTATTAAAACGGCGCGGGTGATCCGGTGATGCGGCAGAGGAAACTCGTGAGAGAGAGAGCGCAACAGGCGCAATGCGGGGTTTAAAGCGCAACAGGATATATAACAAACGAAAAATTTTATTGCACGGCATTTCCGATTTTCCGACGAATCACGACTGTCGAATAGTAACCGGAAGTCAACTAACTTGATCCCTTTTGCATGCGCGCATGCTTACTTTCACGTATGGTGTGTAATCAGTGGTTGGTTACAGGAGAAAAAGTGAATTTGACTCGTTCGACTTGAACTCTCTTGTACTACTTGTGCATAAACTATATATATGCAAGTTGTTCAAACCGTGTGGCATAGTAGGCGCATTGTTGGTGTATATATAAGAATTTACAGGGAGGAACAGAGAGCGGATCATAATCATATATAGTTTGGTAAGTTGGCGTTCGTCGTTCATGCGCGATAGTATATGTATACGGCGGCTCGAATTCTCCGTTAGCTTTTTTATTTCATTTAGTTTGGTTTTTTGGTTTAGGTAGTTCAGTTCATTTTAGTTATTCGAGCCGTCGAAGAACGATATTAGAGAGATTTCTTTTATAAGTTATTCAATAAATCGTGGTGTCGACAGAACATTAGATTCCATCTTCGCGGAACGCAAACAAATAGTACCTGATCGTCAGGTAGCCTTGAGGGTAAACAAAAATGGACATGGATGAGGAGGAGTGGCAGATTTGCAGATTATGTGGTCAAAACGTAAACATTTTCGTTGATGTCTTTGGGGAAGAAGGCGCTAAACGTTTCCTCGATCTCAAGATTCAGGAGAAGATCAACATCCTGGTAAGTAAAACTTGTTGCAAATACATGCTTTTCTTGTCAAGTGGGGGGTTAGAAAAATGGCCGGCGTTTGCTTAATCTTCTTCGCGAGACATATAATCGCATCGAGTAAGCCTTTGTTTTAACTCGGTTTTAACACTGTACCCCATGCTAAAAGCCGTGCCGTGACGAAATCATTATGTTACACCCATTCCTCCTGATACCGTTCCTAGAGTAACCTAGAGTAACCTTTGTTCCTTCGGTGTTGTCTCAGTTCCAATGAATCGTTTTACTAACATCGGTCACTGGGTGATTAGAGCGGTAGGGAAAAGGTGCGCGATTGCAAGAGATACTCAGATATTCTTTTTAAATCGCAGATAGATGAAAGGGATCCTCTGCCCAAGGCGGTCTGTATTCAGTGTCTGGGCAAGCTTGAATTTGTTTGCGACTTCCAAGAGGAGTGTCTTCGCACCCAACAACTGTTACGCGATCAGTACAGTCTGCCGCCTTTATCGGATGTTGTAAGTCATAACTTTGAATACATCTGCTCTACCGCTCTGCAATTGTTATTGCTTGGTACCCTCAGTCGAGAATCTATGATCTAGTTCTGCTGACATTTGGTATCGAGTTCAATAACATTGTTTCACCAGTGTTCGTTTGTAACGTAATGCGATTTTCATTTAGGAAGAACCAAAAACAGACCAATCATCTCCGAGTACTTCGAACGCAGTGAATCCTGCAGACAATGAGAATGTTGAGTGTAATGTTGCAAGTAATTCCAATAACAATAACAACAACAACAACAACAATAATAGTGATAAAAATCTGAATCAACCTGAAAGTGAAAGCTCAAAAGAAGTGACACCAAAGGTTAAAAGCAGCACAAGAGCACAAAGAAGCCTTCCGAGTCAACGAACTCAGACGAGGAATAGTAATCAATTGGAGAAAGATAGACTGAGTAGCGAAACGCAAACCGAAAGCAATATCCGAAAAACACCCGCACTGAGAAGTACACGTTTGCTCAGAAGCAGACAAAGCTTAACTGTACAAGCAGAAGAGCGAAGTGAAACTAAAAGCGAAACTCGCAGTGTAAAACGTAAGACTGTTCCAATCGCAAATCGACTGAGAAGCCATAATGTGAATGCGAATGGCACGAATAATCACCGTCAAAAAGAAAATGAAAACACTATCCAAATTCCGACAAATACGTTGAACAAGGTGCTAACAGCTATTTCAAATTCACCAGGAATTGGAGTATCTGTAAAAGAATCTTCTAACCGCACTAATGATGCTGAAGATATAAGCTTTACAGTAGAATTAAGTAAAAAACAAGACGCAGAATCTTGGACGGTGCTGGCAAAGGTATTCCCGGATCAAGGTTCGTGTCTGGTTGATAAAACAATCGTATCTTTTCTAGAAGACAAGAACAATCGTGAAGTCAATAATATTGTAAAGAATATTGTCAGCAGTAGCAATTCAAATGATGATCAAACCAGTTTAATCGACAAATTACAGAATGACGATGATTATGCAAACAGTTCGCTGAATCCCGAAGAGTTGTTCAAGATGGATGGGAAAGAAATTCAAGTAGATGACAATTTACAACAATTGAGTATAAATAATCAAGTAACTTATGCCTGTAGACTATGCAACAAGATTTATGAAAGAAAAGACAAATGCACAGTTCACGTTAAAACTCACCTTGGTATTAAACAATTTGTGTGTATTGTTTGTCAAGCCAAATTCGTTTGTAAGTCAGATGTCATGAAGCACATTCGGTGCTCGCACACAAACCCTCGGCCGATTCTTTGTCCCAAGTGTCCCAAAAGGTTCCGCTCCAAGTTTGATTTGACAGAACACACCAATGTGCACAAAGGCATCCGACCATATCGCTGTTCTGATTGTGGACAGTGCTACCATCACAAAGTGTCTTTACAGATGCATAAGAAGTCTCATATGCCACCACAAAATCTAGCCTGCGAATACTGTGGCAAAGTCTTTCCTTACCGCACGAGACTTCTCAGTCATATTGGTAGTGTGCACATGAAAGATCGGCGCAACTTTCGGTGTCGCTTTTGTTACAACCTATACTCCAGTCTATCTGTTCTGAATGAACACATCAAAATGCGTCACGCAACAACTTACACTTGCGAAACGTGCAGCAAAACTTTTAAAGTTGCTTCCAAATATAAAGCACACGTTTTGCAGCACAGCAATCCTAAACCTTTTATGTGCAATATTTGCAACAATCGATATGCATCAAAGGCCTTCTTAAACGAACACGTACTCAAACATCAAGGACTGCGAAAACATGTATGTCAAGAATGTGGTGCGAAATTTGCTCAGGCAAGTCATTTGGCTGCTCATCGTTATGTCCATGGAGAAAAGACTCACGCTTGTCCAGACTGCGGCAAAAAATTTAACCGCAGAGATAATATGAAAGTTCACCAAAGGAGACATGTCAATGTTGGTTCTAAAAAAAACGACTTCCAAGCCGAAAATAGCAACTGATAACGAAAATATAGTTTTTGAATAAAAACTAGTGGTGATGAACTACTCGAGACATTTTTCCAGTGACGAAGAGCTTCCATAGAAGTTCCACATTATTCCATTTTTTATAGACTTTAAACATTCATACATTTCTCAATTACAATTCAGATTTAAAGTTCGCATTGTCAAACTAGCAGAAAAATTCTTTAAATATCAGTGACTTTTAATTCTTTAAAGAAGGATTGAACATCCATAAACCAAAAGAAGCAAAGTCTTTTATACTTAATAAGTTTGCTTCGATCCTTTGAAGATCAAGTGTTTTCATGTCATCAAAATTTCACATAAACATCTAGTTTATGTAAAATTTTTTTCTTAAATTTGAAACCACTGATATTTAGAAAATGAATTTTCTTATAGTAATTAAATAGTATAAGTAATTTTAAATTACTTATCTAATTTGTGATTAAAATTCTTTTAATTGCAAAAGAACTATCTTTAAGGGATGGTTATGATACACCATAAGAAATGATTAAGATTTTCTTTAAAGGTGACTTTTCTTAACGGTTGTTTGAAGTGTGTTCTTTTTACGTCTACAAAACAGATTTTATAAAATGAGCATACCCTGCTAAACATTGTGCAAATTTGCACTTAAATCGCTCTGTAACGGGTGTCAAATGTTAGCTGAGCTAACTATAAGTATTATTTAGGTGCCAATTTGGACATTTGTACATTTCGATTTTTACAAGAGAAGTGTCATAATGACAACTCTGGTATACCACAGCAATTTGGAAACTGTAAAATTCACCACAGAGCTAGATGTTTACTATACATGTATATGAATATCGTGGAATCCTTCAAAGATATTCAAAGAAAAGCACCCTTGAAAGGTAGAATCCAAATTAACATTTAAAGATTGCAAGGCTTTGCTTATCGGTGTAAATCAAAAGCAGAACACGAACGAGACTATTTTAGACTTCATGAAGTTTGAGAAATAATCCGGGCTTCCAAACTCGTTTGATTTAAAGTTTTCGATGAGATCAAGTGTTTTTCAAGTATTTTTATAAAACTTTAATACATTAAATTCTTAGTATAATGTATGGCTAATACTTCAGTACATATCATTACGTCTAATAATGTTTTTGTTGAATATTGTCTATAAAAAGGAGGGAAAAATTTATTAGGATATATAATACAAATTTAGGATTATGAAATAAAAAAAAAAAAAAAGAAATGAAAAGTATTTGAGAATGGATTGAATTAATTCGATAATTCATTGAGAAAAAGACTTTCGTGTTAAAGGCCATAGTCGAATAAAGTTTGGGATGGTTTCAGAGACCTCTTTTTTTTGCGGTTTATTTGGCCCCAGGTGGATCTGTTCAGCAAAACATTGGTGAGAAGGCCTCTCAAACTAGCCCAAAAGAGGGCCCATAGTTAGTTTTTAAAAACTACTCGAGGCCTAGATCGACATCTTAATCGGCTATAGCCTTTGTACAAATTAAATATGTGACTTAAACAGCTTAAGTCAAGGAGAACCAATTATAAATCTAAGTTTTTTACGAATCTAAATTTCATTATTTATATTTATACATGGAACACGCAGACTCTTATGGTGTTTAACCGTTTGCTCTGTGGTGTATGCTTTTATTTTTATAGCGAATGTCAAGGTATTTGTTAAAAGTGTACATAACAATGCTTAAAGAAAATTTTGTAAAATGTATTGATGACACTTGTTGAAATAATGTACCATTGATTGAAGGTAAATTTATAATCAATGTAAATTATTCGGTGTTGGCATATTTTTAAGAACAACGAAAAGTGGTGTACTGCAGTATATGCCATACATTTCACAGCTTGAAAAATTCTTGAAGTCTCGGAGTAACATAACTTAGCATTCTCCTCTTCAGTAGAATCGTATTTACAGAATCGATACAAATGTACATAAAGATTTTTATACCGCGACAACTCAAATGCTCTTATACAGCAAACACAATTCAATTTGAAAACAAGTGCCTTAAGATACCGTCATTTGTAGACAATACCGAGAAAAATCAACTATTTTTTAAAATGTAACGAAATCTTACCGCTGAGGGTTGTCGAATGTTAGTGCCTATTGAAAGCAGTTTATCGCTTTTAAGGTTTTGCGAACGTAGAGACGGTATTGACGCAGGCAATAAACGTTATTTTGAATCGATGCTCGCACTCCATGTGTGATTAAGTAATTTTTAGAAATGTTATATTACAAAGGTAGGAGTCGGGTGCCGAATCATAAATGCATCGCAAACTGTCTTAAAGCTGTATTGCAGTAACATTCATTAGTTTGCGATAGATTATTACGACATATTTTGGATAATACGTCCACGTATTTGTTAAACTATAAATAATTCTGATAAATAAAGGTATAATATTTTTTAATGTACAAATGATGTTATATTATCCCACATTCCTTAGACAAACTGTATACAAGGATCAAAAAACTCATTGAATTTTGAAATGAACTATGACTTTAAGAATTAAGAATGTTTTTACAAAATCTAATTTTTTATTACGTGTTTAGATAAAGCCAGACGATGAATTATCCACGAAGGTCTGCATTAAGTGTGTGGGGATGCTGGAGTTTACATGCGATTTCGTCCAGCAGTGCCAAGAAACACAGATAAAAATGAGTTCATCTTACACAGATCCCCTAGCTTTACAGGTAATATTCTTAAAAAACATATATGTAAATAGATATAAAGATTTTGAAATTTTGTATTTATTGCGTTTATAATTGTTAAAAAAGACTTGGTCTTTTTTTCTTGGATTCATAGACATAATTTAAAAAAATTACATTTTTTCAAAATTTATTTTTCCTTTTTTTGCATCGACCTTGCAAAGCTAATAATAATAACAATAACCGTAAAATCCAAGAATGATTTATTGCTGTAATTACTAGAATTTGTACAAGTATTATTACAAGTATATATAATTATAATTATTTATACATTTTTATTTTTTATTTTTTTTCCCCAACTATCGATAAGTTAGAAATTTTTTCTTAGATTTTTATCGTTCGGTGATAAATATTATTTTCATAGAAGATAAGTAAATTTTTTTGCACGCATGATGCGGTACATCGACAAGTAAACTTTTAAAAAATTTTATTTTCTGTGAAGATAACTATTTATCTTTATATTTTCTAAATATTAATCTATTTATTAAATTAATAATGAAATAAATATTAATTATTTTCAAATTTAGAATGATTCCGAAGAAAAGGTATCAACCGAGAACGAAGATTCTGATAAGGAAAACGCATTACCCATAGAAGGTGGAAATAAGCGAGCAAAATCGGCGCAATCTGAATTGCCAAAAATTTTGCAAGATGTAGAGCAGGATGAAAATCTTGCTATAAGCCAAATTGCTGAAAATGGACATCTACAGCAGCTAACGGAACGTGATCCGCTTGCTGATTGCAGTGAAAATGAACAGGAAGAAACGACGGCTTCTGCTTTACAGGCAATTCCAGTAAACACTGTACAAAAGAAAAAGCGGAGGACTTATAAAACACAAACTCTAAAAAGAGAAATTCGTACACGTCGCAAAACGTATTCGTGTAAACTAAACACCTTAGACAAATACATTAATATCGAGCCGACATCCCAAAGTCTCCAGGTCGAGTCTTCCGAATCGCGTAAAGGGGTATATTCGAAAAACCAGAAAATACCCACTGAAGGAAATGATAATCAAATGTCAAAACCAGTAATACTAAAGACTGACTCTAATGTAAATATCGAATCTAAGACTGTCGAAAAACAAATCGAGGCATCCGAATCACTTCAAACTAATATAGAATCCATAAGTCGAGTTGATGAGTCAATAGCCGATTCAATTTGTGAAGATGATTCTACGATTATCGACGTCTGTAGCCTGTCTGTAGAAGATACGTTTCTTCAAGAGAATACTAAACGTAAACACAGTGGATACGGAAAGTTGTCCGATTTAATAAGTGAAGAGGATAAAGCAGCTATTGAAAAGCAGTACAGTGTTGACATGTCTCGTGTCAGAAATGATGAAGTGTCATCCAACTTCTCGTATGTAAATAAGAAAATTCAGTGCAACATCTGCAAAGTACTCTACACTAGATTGGATAAATGCCAGGTATGTTTGGAGCTTTGTTTTTCTATGTATTATTTTTATTTTACATATTATGAAAAGTATTGATAGTGAAATACGGAGCAAATAGCCAAGTTTAATATATCGCAAAACATTTTTCTTCTTCAGGTTCATATATGGAGACATTTAGATATGAAACCGTACTTATGTAAATCATGTGACTTCTCAACTTTAACGGTCAGCAGTATTAGGTGCCATATACGGAAAACTCACTTGAAATTGAAACCGTACGAGTGTAAAGTATGCTCCAAACGTTACAATACGTATACACAACTTGAAGAACATTTGAACATCCATACAGGTGATACACCTTATCATTGCGACATGTGTGAAGTCAAGAGCCGTAGCAAGCAATTACTTATATATCATTTGGCGAAGCATAAAGAAGTGAAGGTATAATTTAAATTATAATTTTTGTAAACTTGACTATGAAAAATACGAAATGAGTTTTGAAAGTAATTAAATTAATGTTTTACTAATTAAATTACAGGACGTTTTCTGCGAACATTGCGGAAAAGCGTTTCTTACAAAGGGGAGACTTCGCGCACATCTTTTGACGCACAATAAGGATAAAGCATTTAAGTGCACTTTATGTTCCGCGTATCTTGTAAACCAAGAAGCACTGGATCGACACTACAAAAACGTTCACGCACGAGATTATGTCTGCAAAATCTGCTCGAAGGTTTACAAATCGAGAAAAGCTCTTCACAATCATGGACACGTAAGTGTTTCAGTTCTGATTTTGGATATGTGTCAAATTTAACGAATAATTACATGAAACTATTTTCGTTTTCTACAGTTAGAGATTAAAATATTTGCCTTACATATATACATTCCATAATGCCAATGTGAAATACCTTTCCATGCAGTCTTCGGAAGTGAAAATGATTCCGTAAGAATAGCAATACATAAGTTTTCCTCGCACTTACTTTTGTTATCGAAATTTTATATAAATTTTTCGAGTTTATTATGCACCTAAGATAGTATTGTTTATAAACTTTGTCATTTATCCAGATGCTAATTTTTTAAACAAAATTTATTTACTAATTAATTATGTTCTTGTAGACGCACTAGTGGCAGTAGAATATTTGCAGTATTGTTTATCAATAGTAATATTATTTCTAATTAAATTCATTCAATTCAAATGAAATTGGTATCACAATTATGTGTAAAACATTTTGCTAATTTATGTAATTACTAAAAAAAGTAACCAATCTCAACTTTCTCTTTTTTTTTTTTTTTTGAAACAGGTACATTCTGAAGCGAAGTATAAGTGCACACTGTGTCCAAATATATACAAGAGCAGCCACATTTTAAAAGAACACCTCTTGAAACATCAAGGGATCCGACAATATCGGTGCAAAGAATGCGGCAAGGACTTTGGGCAGCAGTCACATCTCGCGGCACATATGGCAGTTCACAGCGGCATTACGTATGTTAAAATTATCAATTTGATACTTTTTTTTTCTTCCCGTTAATATTTTACAATTATTTGTTAATAAAAATAAAGTTTTAACAAGCATTTAATTGCTAAGTTTGTAAATAATCTTTTATTTCTTTAACAGGTATAACTGCCCGGGTTGTGACAAAGGATTCAACCGTCACGACAATATGAAGGTGCATACGAAGCGTTGTAATTTATTTTTGGCAAATCCTGATCTGAAGGAACTACTTGTAAAGCGAAAGATAACCGTGTCCAAGAACAGTACAGCGCGGGCAGAAAGGAAGAGATCCTCAAACATTGCGAATGCTGGAAGTTCGAGTAGTTCGAGTAGTTCGAGTAATTCGAGTAATTCGAGTTTAAACGAGACAAACTTGCCACCTAAAAAACGAAAAAATTTCAAGGAAGAAACGCTACACAGTTCCTATGAATTCGAAAAGTGTCCAAAGAATCAGGACTTTGCAATCAATGATAATTCTATAAATGATACAACACAGGAAGAACCTATCATTGTTGAAAGAATTCTTGCTCCAGTAAATTTTTAGAGTAACTGCTGTCGATAGTACAACTATTCAGCAAGATTTTATTTCAATGGATGAAACGTAGAGTTAGTACACATAATCATGCCAGATTATACACGAGAGATCAAAATGTATATTTTTTTATAGAGATGTCTCACTTTGCCAAAAATATAGACTGTCTATATGTATTATTGTTTGTCACTGAAAACTGGCACAGAATACGTTGCAACAGACTGAATAGACGGCAGCTTTAATGTGTACAGAAAGTATTACTACGAATCAATATCTATAATCATGACAGATCCTACACGAGAGAGAGAAATGTAGATCTTTCTTATTAAGACGTCTCACTTTGCCAAAAATATGAACTGCCTATTTCATAGTTTGTCACTGACAACTGGCAAAGAATACGTTGCAACGACAATTTTATACAGTCAGTAGGTTTAATATGTACAGAAAGTATTATTATGAATTTAGTTATACGCTATTTTCATGTTATCTAATGAAAATAATAAATATGTGATACCAACATTTCAATTCTTACTTTATATCAAGGGGAGGGATATATTTCGTTATCCAAGCGAAGGATAGCAAAATCACCTTTCGTAAAATACTGGAAAAAATACATGTCACAATCTCAAAGAAACAAATTTCATGTTTACCTTCTTCTTAAATTTTTTGCAAATCAGTAATCTTGAATATAAGTCGGAATAATGATAATGGTCGCTGCCATTAAAATGGGAGAATAAAAAACGCATTGTACATCAAGTATTTCAAGTACTCCGAAATTGTTGCCTTTATATGTATTTTCTGTCCAATGATACAATATAGTACAAGTTTCTTTGAAACCTAAAAAAGTAAAGAGTAACAAAAGTGCAGGCGGCAAAAATTGAATCGGCAAAATTCTACTCGTCGACGAAGGCATGAAATTGCGCCTGATCGAAAACGTTTTACGAAGACAATTCAATTTGGCAGATACACAATTAGCACTTTGCTTTTCTCGTAAAATCATATTTGCATCGATCGACTAAAATACTAAAATACCGATCGACGCGAACGACGACGAAGGCAAGTAGCGGTCAAGCTTCGACATTTCTATATGCACTACCCGAAACGTTTAGAAATTCCAATAAAAAAGAAAGTTGACTTTAAAAGCCATCGGGTGGTGGTTCTCTGATTGCAAGCTCCAGAGGTGTCGTGAACTGAGCCGTCCTCCGGAACGGATGGCTCGCCGACCTTAAACGACCTTTTAGTGTTGTCTCGTGGTAGGAAGTTTTCATCGGTCCTCCGTACAGCGGATATTTGGAAGTTTTCTAAGACAATCCATTTGTTGGTTCGTTAAGATTCGAAATGCTTTTTCAAATCGATGCCATTTTTTTGCAATTTGTGTGCGACTCCAATTTTGTTTAATTCCGTATTTATCAATGAAATTTAAAGACAAAATTTCTTTACCTGTTGAAAAAAGGCATTATTCTCCATAAACGGCACAAACTCGTTGTTGCTGTAGTTGATACCGTACTCGGTTACATCCGACACTTTCTCGTGCGGTTGCGGCTCTATCTCCTGTTCTGACTCGTCAATTGGTGCAGTTAATTTGTAATACTGCATCAGCAGCTCTCTTCGCCGACCTGAACGAATGTAAGACTTTTAATTTACCAAATTTAATTCTGAAAATGTCATAAGACTTGCCTATTCTGCGTACATCCACTCGTTCAGGTGGTCGTATAGTTTCTTGTGTTACACTTTGCCATCTGTGTGCCTCGATCGAGTTCCGTTGGTTAAGAACGTCGCTACGAGGATATTCTACAGGTAAAGTTCTTGAACAGGGAGAATCACCCATCCTGAACTTCAAATACAATGAAAGTTTATTGTTCTACATACTGTTTGATGTCAATAATTGCTAACCAATATGCTTGTGTCAACGACTCTTGTTTCCATGGAAACGTACGCGCGAACCGAGTAACAATAATGGAAGAAACGAGATGATTCACAATTAATGTTTTAGTCTCAGCGTACAATGGTGTATACAGTGGAATCTCTCTGCGGTGAAAACACTCACTCTAGTGATTAATAGTGTCATTTAGTAAAATCACACGTTTCTTATTAACAGAATCACTTGTCAGTTATTTAACTGTTGATTTATTGGATGATTCTGTTCTCGGTCTTTCAGGAAACTTATAAAAGACCACATCACTTATGCGCTTTCTTTTTAATTCTTTTCATTTCCTTTTCTCTTTATCTTTTTTTTCTTTTTCTTTGTTTTTCTGTTCTGTTCTAAGCAACTGATCTGATTGATAATTGTATACTGGAACAGAAACTGTGTTTGCCAGAAAAAGGCGCAGCTGTACATTTAAAGTATATAATACTTACTTCGTATTGCGTACATATAAATATAGCCTAAACTGACACTAATTATATATTATTATGTATGTGTATGTACATGATATAAACATAACCTACGGAACTGCGATTACATATTGGAAAACAACTCTACCGTGAATGCAATGAAGCTTCGATAAGGTGAAGTTCTTCACCTCACTATGTGAAAGTTGGATTCATGGAGCCTCTACGACTAAGACTAAAACATTCTTAGCAACCTATCCTTGGGAAAGCATAATTATCAAATCCCACATTGATCAAAACCATCATTATAATTTCATCTCACTTTCCGAATATCCGAATAAACATGTACATGCCTCACACTTGAAATACGTGCGCACGATTACAATCTGACATGTTACTGGAGTATAAACTAATTTATTGTATTTGAGAAATGTAATCGTAATAGTGGTACAGCATTATCTGAGCTGCATTTCACTATGTAACCTGGGCCTCTCCTGATTCTTCTTTTATACTCCCTTCCGAGTCGTTCAATTCAGAGTTCAAACTACTCATTGTTGGATTTTGATTCCAAGCGAATTCATTCTGTGTTAGGCTGTGTTCTTGCTCAGAACTGTTCAATGAGTTGAGCGGTTGGCTAGCCTCTGCTTGAATCTCCGTCTTCAATTCTTTCTTTATCGGAAAGCATGGTTTTTTATCCTTGTTCTTTGATGGATACGTAGAAATATCCCTTTCATACATGAATGCTCGACGTTTACGCTTGACAGGTGTACAAACTTTTTTGTACAGAATTTTCATCTCCTTGATTCGACTGGTCGGAATTGTCCAATCCATTGATACACTGTTGATGTCTGTATTTCGGGTCGGATCTAACGTCGTCTCGTATTCCGGAATTTCTAGGCCTAGGGTTTTCATTACGCTTTCGATCACGTCGTCGAGCTTGCCATTGATAATTAAGTCGGCTTTTTTGTCCTATTATCAACAATTAAATATATAATAATTAAATATATATGGATGTGTATGATTATCAATTAATGCATTGAAACTCACATGCTTCGTTGGTTGCAAATTGCATATGACCAAGCGCCCACCATACTTTTTTGTGTAAAGTGGCAAATTCCCACTCGGTATGATCTGAAGGGTAGTTCCTAAGCATATACTCAAGTCGGCAACGCTGGAATTTATAACATTTTCGTTATTAAGGGAGAATATAAGGCAATTTGTCAATGATTAAACCACTTCAATAACGTCCACGAATTTCTAAGAGACAATCGAATGTGAAGTTTCTTTTGAATATTTACATACCATGATAACTATTTAAATACTATTTATTAAATATTTATAAATAACTAAACAATGGTACAAAATTTCAATTTCATTCAAAAACCTAATCAACTACACTTGTTTATATTATTTATTACAATTAATTTACATTGATGATTTAATACTCTCAACAATTTACCTTGAATGCAGATCAGCTAACGCGAGATCGTTGTCTGGTAAATTGTGCTCCCAATCGAGAATTGTATCATGCATTTTTCCGCGGCACGGGCGACCTCCAATCTGATCGGATCTGCATACAGTCTCCAAGCACTTTTTGCCTACGCTTTTAGTAGCTATATTGCGTATGAATTGTCTGAAAAGTGCAATAAATTTGTAAATGATATAGTTAATAAGTAAACTTATGAAAACATATATATGTCCGTTTTTAAAAATATTAGAATATCAAGGTCGTACCTGCCACATTTGTCACATTGTTCTACAAACATATTTCCGTGCAATTCTGCCAAATATTGGCGAGGAAGCCCTGAACGAAGATGCAGTCCATCGATATTCTGGCTTATCACAAATTTTACTTGATCTATAAAAAATTGAAGATAAGGAAATCAGCTTCATGAGGCAAAAAAACGAATAAATCCAAGGAACAGATTACAATAATGACGTCTTTATATTTACTCGTATCGACTAATTTCTTCAGTGCCATATGCGACTTAGTCGGTATCGCATCATCAAAGGCCGTGCTTGTTGAAGGTTTAAGGCCTTTTTGTTCTAAGGTCCACACGCCATTAGGGCCTCTGGAAAATTAAAATAAATGAATATAAAAGTTTTCGTAGTTCTTAATACATTGTTCCTTTCATTTTTAAACATAATATTCACTTAAGTAGCTTCATTAAAAAATAAGATTATATGCAAAAAATGATAAAGCATTGGCCATAAATAGAAAACAATGCATTAAATCTGAAAATTGTATTTGGACCACTGTCCTACCGAAAATCTGGAATGCCTGCACTTGTACTTATTCCAGCTCCAGTATGCACGACAACATGGCGGGCTCCTTTTATCCAGTCAGCCAATAGTTCACATTTAAGTCTAATAGTTTCGTCAGGATCATATTTCTGAAAATTAAAAGTTATCTAATTAAAGGAAGTATTATCTATATACATATATAAGCAATTATAAATTTATAGTTGTTTTTTTAATTTTATCAGTGAAAGAAATATCTTTTGTCATTATTATTTTTAAGTAATTATTGTTAAGTATAGGAATTCGCTATTACCACGTGACTCATCATTACCAAAACTACATCGAAACTAAAGTAGAATTCATAATGACGATTTATTACAAATTACACAGTGATTATAAAATATCTATTAATTGAATAATGTAATACTTGATCGTCAAAAATGACAGCTCTCAATTTTGTCACATATTAAAAAAAAAAAAAGTCATTCCTTTACAATTGGGTTTTTGATAAAATTGAATAACAACAAAATATGCTCTAAATATTGTGATATTTATTTATTTAGACATTAGGTAAAGAAAATTCTAAAATTATTAAATATTAAAAAAAGTCTACATGCATGAACTTCAATCCAAACTTATCACCTTAAATTTCAAACGAAGCAATATTATTATAAAATATTATTTAATGAATATTTGATTTAGTTCATTGCATCGATGATTCATCGAATAAAAACATTTAAATAAACAAACCCTTTCTCAATTTTTTTAATCAACTGTTTTATAAATAGTTGTACGTCGATTATTAACATTAACATCATATGCAAATTAATGAGATCAATTAAAATATAGAATAAAATCAATTGTAATGAACGAGAAGTGATTTCTACAATTTAAATAAATTTTTTTTTTTTTTTTTTATTAATTTAAGTCTTGTTTTATGGAAAAGCTCAAGAGTGTAGAAATATCTCAATATTATCACTTGATAATTATAACAGTTTCAAATGTCACAATAAATGTTTTTTTAATGGATCAAATTAAAAATGTATAATTTTCAAGTCAGCGCATATATAGACAAATTTATATACAGTCTATTGAATAATATTTAGTAATTTTGGTGATTTGTTAACAAATCATTGAACTTGAGTGTTTTGTAATGAAAAAACCACATATTTAATGAATCTCCTTCTGGCTTCATCAATGTAAACAATTATTATAATTCATAAATACTATAGAAAATCTGACACGTAAATTAAAATTAAAATTAAAATATAACAGATAAGTATAAATTACGACATTAGAAAAAATAAATATATAAAAAATTTAAAAATTCTAATCTAATGATATGAAACATTATACAGCATAGCCTTTCAATTAAATGTTTTATTATTGTTCGTAACTAATTTGAAAATATTATTTACAATATTCAATATTATTCGATTATTAATACTGAACTAATTGCAAAATTATTTGAATAAGACACAAGAAATTAATCTTCTGCAAATAGACTTTATTTTGGGTCTGTGATTTGTTTACTTTCTTACTGCAGAATCCTTGGTTGGGTTTATAATTTGTATGTAATTCCATAGAGCCTCCATTTTCTATAGGGATAAATATTGCTTAGATCTTGCTATGATTTTTAATCGCAGCCCTATCTACTATATACTACAATAGAAATAGTGTAAAAATTTTATTTTTTGTATTTACAAAAATAAAAACTAAAAACTAAAAAATTGTAATATTTTAAAAAACTACAATTTTATTACACTTATGAATATGACATACATAAATACACACACACACACACGTGTATATATATATATATATATCCCGCTAAATATTTAGTCACATTGAAGTTTCGTAAACTGTAAACATGTTACCTCAGAAATGTTTCAAATGTACCTTTAGATCTTAAATCCTCTTTTTTGCTTTTATAAATAAGAAAAAAAAAAGAAAATTGTAGCTTACGGCTTTAAAATGTGTTTTATTTTATTGTAAAATTGAAAAAAAAAAAAATTATTATACATTTAAAGTACTTTACAAATGTAAAAATAATACAATTACATATGGTTTCTCCATTTTTTTTTTGCTTTTTTTTGCGTACTCACTTTGCTCCAAATAAAAAAAAAAAAAAAAAATCTACCTAAAAAACGAGAAAAAAAGTACACAAAAAAAACTTTTTTACTAAATGTAAAATTAAATATATATACATATACGTATATATACATATACGTATATATACATATATATATATATATATATATATATATATATATACATATATTTAATTATTAATTTATTTATATATGTATAGCTGCAACTTTTTTGATAGCTGTCAGTTTTTAATGTCAAAAATTAGTTCTTGATTTTTTCTATTTTTACGTTTGTGTGTTTATTTATTTTATTTTTGACATTTTATAAAAGTAATACTTGTAATATATTATGTTTATTTATATAATAACTGCAATTTTTTGATAGGTGTCAGTTTTTAATATCACTAATTACTTATTTTTGAGATTTTATAGAAATATTACTTGTCAGATATTATAAATAGAGAGTAAATATAAATAAATGTAAGTAAATAAAGAATTTTTTTTTTTTTTTTTTTTTTTTTTTTTTTTTTTTTTTGAATAATAACAATTCAGTGAGTATATTAAACGATAATATAACTAAAGAATTATTTTCAACATAATAATTTTGATCAATTCTTCACAACAATTATTGATTCGAAATTTCTAATAAAAATTCACGTATTACAACTATTAATTTAAAAAAAAATAATTCGTTAAAAAAAAAATTTTTTTTATTTTATTTATTTATTTATGCTTTATCTATCACAAGTAATATTTTGATTTATCTTTAAACCAAATAAGAAGCTATATAGTAAAAGTATAACACTTCCTTATAGTGGGAAATGTCAAATACAATTTTTTTAAAAATATTTTAAATAAACAATCAAAATTGTTCGAAGAAATTCAGGTAATATATCGTTATATTTCGTTATATTAAACGATAATATGACGAAAATTATTTTTGACAAAATAATTACAATTGATTCAAAATTTTGTAATAAGTAATATTCCATTGACAATAAAATAAATTAACAAATACACTGAACTAAAATTATTGTTAAAAACAACATTATCAATAATTACTAACTAAAATATGATATTGAAACTATTATATACATATATTATAACAACGTTCGTAATATTATTAATAATAATAATAAACAATATTATTACCCAGTAAACGAAAAAGGATTGAGATTTCAAAAATAGCATTGAGAACAATGGGGAAGCATTAAAAAGTATTCATTTGTTTTTGGACCTGAGTACAGTTCAATGTCTCTCCATTGTTCTCGATGCTATTTTTGAAATCTCAATACTTTTTCATTTACGTACTGCTTTAATAATAAAACGAATAAAAAAATGTAATAAGAACAAAACGATATTAAAAAAATGGCAACAAAAATAATATTGTTAAAATTAATCGAAAATAACATTAAATACAATTTTTTACGAATAATGAAAATAACAAAAAAATTGCTTACAAAAATAAAAAGTACAATTTCACATGTCATGAATATATGCACACATAATATACACATCATATATTTATTGTACATAATTCTTATATATATATATATATATATATGTCGGTACATATATGCATACGTATGCATTTAAATGTAAATAAACAGGAAAAAGTGGAAAAAGAACAAATTAAGAAAAACACAATAATTTGGTATACAATGAACGACCAGCTAATGGAAAAAAAATCGTAATTCGAAGCGAAGAAAAAAGTTTAAAAACAAAGTGAGGTTAAACAAACGAAAGGACAATCACAAAGTTTAGCGAAAAGTCAGAATCCGCGCAAGACAATAACATAAGAAGACGGAAGAAAGTGACAAGTAAAAATAAAGTGACGAAGAGCAGACAAGGCGGGGGGAAAGAAGGGCAAAAAAGTAAAAAAGTGAAAGCAACAACTTTTGAAAACATTGCAAAAAAGTAGGGTGACGAGAATAATCGCGTGTAAAAGGTCAGCCGAAACGGGGCAACGGGTTCGTACCTCCTCCAGTCCTAAGACGCCTTTGTCTTCGTACGGCGACAGGCCATCCGCGTAGGTGCACGACATTTTGTCGATCGAGGAGGAGCAAATCAGATCGGAAGTCGCTATTGTCGTCCAGGAGCCCAGGAGCCGGCGTCGCGGTTCCTCACCGTCGTCACGAGCCTTTCCCGCGGGTTTTTCGTATCTGCTTAAAGGGACGGCAAGGACATGCGGAAAAAAAAAATAACAGAATGGGAAAAATCAGGTCCGGGGACGACGTCGGGGCGCTCGGCCAGCGGAGCGGACCAGCGACGGTCTTCGGCGGCGCCTTCCTTCGAGGAAGGGTCTCGCGAAAGCGCGGTTATAGGCCGAAAAGTGCGACACGACGATCGGCGACGTTTTGTTTGTATACGCGAATCACTGATTCTTGTTTATCATTATGTATTATTACTATATAGAGTTTATAGCGACGGCTCGACAGCTGCGGCGACTCGGCGCGCACCAGTGTTGCCAACGCGGGAGAGGGGAACGCCGATGGCAGGAGGGAGAGCGTTACGGATTGCGCTTGCGCCCTCTCTCCGTATATTCCTTCCTTCGTGGTGTGTATTTTTGTTTTCTTTTTTTTCGTTTCTTCGCGCTTTTTCGACTCGACGAGGAGGGACGGCCCTGAAGGGATGAAACTACTTGAGAGACTCGAGATCTTTCCGACGAGGTTTCCGAGGTTTCGTCAGTCGTCGACGAGGGACGCGACGTTGCCGTACTGCGGACTCCGAATTTTCCACTCTTGGGGCATATAGTGTGTACGTGCATGCACAGACACCTAAGCCGCCTAAACTATATACGCGGGCGAATCGCCATTTCTAATCTAATCGATTCGAATAGGTAGTCCGCAAGGGAAACTACAGCCGAAAGTTCGCCTGCGATCGATCTGCAGCACCAGATTGTTCACTCGATGCCTCACGGACAATCGCTTTTTCTACACGCTTTCCCGCACCGCGTTTTTTGGAAAGTCATTTTTACGTCATTTTTACATATTTACGACAATATAACTTTGTCTATTTGTCGAATGACGACGATTTTTTTGTTACATTCAAAAGCTTTTCAATGTTTTTGCATTTCGAAAACTTTCTGAAAATGTACAAAAACTGATTAGAAACGTATCACTTTGAATGCAAAAGTATTCCTTTGTTGTCTTGTACACGTAAGAACACGTTTGAAAATATGATTAATTTCGTGTGTAATTGTTTCATAAACTGCATTTGTTTTTTTGTGGGAAATGCCGTTATGAAACTAATGCAATAACGATGAAAATGGCGGCCATCTATGAAACGCCTAAACAAAGACAAAATGGCCGATGAACCCAATACAATCCAATAGTGTGCAAAATTTTCAACGCGCATTCGATTTGTTTCCACTTTCTAGTGAAATCTAGCCAATTTTCTTACGAAATTAATCGTCTTCAAACGTTTTCATACATACAAGAAAATAAATAGTAATAATGCATTCCAAAAATGCCCTGGTGAAATAATATCGGTGTGCAAATTTACATTTTATTATATATAGGCGTTAAGATGTAACATAAGTGTCATTTAAGAGTGAATTTGAGCAATTGCACGCTTCGATTGTCTCGAGGGTGTACATGTAACCTCAATTTTGAAAACCATTAATTGCGATTAATTAATGAATGAAATTGTATATGAAATCATGCTATCAGAAGCGAACGTATTACATCTTATGCATATTTATTTACACCGGCGGATATCGGATAAATTTGAATAACGAATACTGTTCTTGTGAAAACGTTTATAATCCAGCAAACACGAACTGCAAAAAGACGTCAAAATATCGTTATTTCGCTGCTACACGTCAGCATTTTGACGACATTTTGACGTCGTTTTACAAGGCGTATTTGCTGGGAAACGATTACATAATTTCGTATGAACAGTTGGCTATAAATTTCATTCGAAAATGGGAACAAATCGAATGCTTGTTGAAATGTTGCACACGATATCGTGTTTGTTGGGTTCTTTGTTTAGTTGTTTCACATATAATATAGTTCGTACTTCCTATTTTGTAATTATTACTCCATTATATATATGTAGTTTCATTTTATAGTTTCATAACAATAACAATCACGTGTTTTGTATTCAATTTCATGATTTCATCCAGGGTGGAAAATCGGTCGGGAAAAACTAGATTGCTACAAAATTAAAATATGCCCTGGACAGTGATTTCTAGTAAAAACTAAATAAAGTAAATGCCATCTAGTTCTTAGACAGAATCTGAGATTTTACGATTAGAAAACTATAGTCACGTATATATATGTCTAGTTTCTGTCAATATAGCCACGAGAGCCTCGAGCACATTCAAAGCATATAACATCATTTGCTATATGTGTGTTATTGAAATGTATATGAATATTATATTGTTTTCGGTCGCTTACATGAACCTGATGTTGTCTCTGTTTATTGTATTTTATAATCTATAGATGCATCTCAAGTATAGTTGACGAGGGTTGTGTTACCCAAATTACTGTGTAGAATTTCCATAGTAACACGTTTAGACACGCGACAGGTTAAAATATTAGGGCTAAACTGGAGTGGCACTCGTAATGGCCTGGACTTGTAATCTAACTACAATTATATTTGGTGTAAACCTAGACTGATACTGGTTAATATTCTTGCAGTAATATCTGTCCGGACATTAGCCGAATTTTGTGCCCCACAGTATGTCTAGTGTCCGACTATTGTCAGGGAAAACTATATCCAGGGCCTTTTTCTTAACCAGATTCAATTTCCGGGAACATAAATATCATTTCCACTTCCTATTTTGAATAAGCATTACGTCTACTATGAACCAGATTAGTTCATTTAAGGTATTCATTTCTGGACAAAACTATATATTGTTCCAAGCCAGTTCCAGGTAATATTTTAATAATCTGGGAAATGAACTAAAAAAGCGTCCCACGGTAATAGAACCTATCTAGGTTTCCCATCCACTACCCTATCATTGTAAGGGAAAACTTGCCAGGAACTTTTTTTTGACTTGACACAATTTCTACCTGGGTATCGGCAAATGTAATTTGCATCGTTATTGTATATTCACTTCACAAAGGCATTCTTTTTGTTTCGTTGTTTCGCATACAATTGTTTGTTATTGTTTCGCAATTATTGTTCCATTTTACAGTTTCTTTGGTGATTTATTAAGTCACCTTCAAGGAAGATTAATTGTTTCATACAAACTATATGTTTTTTAGTATATTCATTAGTTTGTTTTTATAAATCTTGTAGATTATGTTTTTGTAACATATTTTATATTACTTCGGCATTTATGTGCATACAGTTCGTGCCGCTGATTTTGATGTCGAAATGGAGAAGTTCAAAATATCACACCCCCAAATACAATGGACCGAATTCGAAAGCCGATGCAAAATCGATGAAAATGTATATACATACAATTAGGGGTTTTCAAGGATTGCGAGTGCATCGAAAAGCGAAATTCAAAATGGCGGAATCAACACATTAACTGGGCTAAATTGTATAACATTACATTGACATCTTAAATTCATTGTTGTTTCATTATTGTTTGATGTTGTAAGCAATTTGTGATCTTCAAATCCGTTTTAAAACTCTCGGGATATTCATTTGATTGTTTCATCACATCGTTTATTTCGCTGTTTTATTATTCATTTTGTCTTTACGTTTATTTTTTCTGAGTTGGTTTAATTGCTCAATTGTTC